>VDFB02359399.1:0-51488 GCA_007258455.2 Sequoia sempervirens
GGAATCTAAACTAAGGCATGATCAACCTTCTTCAACATTCTTCATTAGGAAATCATCATGTATCTTCAGGATCATTTGTACTTCATTATCTGGCACTGAAGTATGTTTGATGATGCCACAAACTCTTGATACTGAATCTCTAATAGTGTTGTATGTTTTTTCATGTCGCCCAAGATACTATTTTAAATTCTCCAAAGTTAACTAAATATCAAAGATTCAATCCATTAGTGATACTAAAAATGCTTGGTCTTCAAACTCCTTCTGAATCATGTCGATAAATTGTTGAACCACATTATCCGGGGGAAGTAGCTTCTGACTATTATCTCACAACTTACATGGAATTTCTTCAATTTTATTAATAAGTTGCAAGTCATGTTCTTCACCAAGTTCTCATGTTGATTGTAAATCATTGAGTAAGTTGGTGAGAATAGTGTCTTTGTGAATCAAAAACTTCAATTTCCACATACATGTCTTGGTTGGGAATGATCCCAAATTTCTCGAGTTTATCTATTTTGAGTTTCCTCATCTCGATCCTAGATTGTACTGTATTTTCCATGTCTTCTTTCTCTTGAGAGAAATCATTCACAGTGTCATCCAATTTTTCTCTTATGCCTTCCATCTTTTCTAGCTTTCCCATGGCTGACCCTAGCATTTCTGTTCCCAATGCAATCAACCTATCAAGATACTCATCGACCACTTTGCCTCTAGCATGTACCTTTTCCACCTTTGAATGATAGGATTCTTAGCGCTAACTACAATTGCCTTAGGCTCAATAGATTCAGAAGATTGGGTTATCTTTTGTAGCACAACTATGAGTTGCTCTATCTTAGCCTTGCAGTGATCTTTCATCTTCTTCTCTTTGTCAAATTTATCTATGAGAGAACCTAGGGTTGATTGAACATCTGCCTTCGCACTATCATGAGTCATCTTACCCAATTCTACCCTTGTGACAGAGTATTATGCAAGATCTACTTCTTCATAAGTTTTTTCAAAGGGAGATTGAGCTATCTCTACATACTTATTATCCTCTTTGTCAAAAAGCATCTTGGAAAGAGTCTTTGCTTTCTTTTTGGTTCTTGTCTTGGCAGCCGTAAGTTGTGCAAAGTCAAACTTATTTGGAGAGATGGCTTCTTTCCCCCTCTTTGGTGCTCGTGATGACTACCATGGTGGTAACAATGAGCTTTTCTCAAGTTGTGTAGCCATCGAATGGGATGTAGTAGCTACATCCACAAAGGTGGTAGCCATGATGGGAGAAGTGTTAGTTAAAATAACCTTGGGAATTTTGACTCTAGAGACTTGCACAAAATCATTCAAAAATTGCTTCAAATCAGAATGTGATGTCAGGTCAAAATATGGTGAGGGAAAACTTAGTAAATACATAACCAGTCACATTGTCTAACCCTTGTTTTGGGCTTTCAAATGGCAACCCTGAGATGGGAGAAGAATGCACATAATGAATCAAAACAACAGGTGCAACAACACTTGTTAATGAGGGAGGAGCATTAACAAGAACATTAGACGCATATGAGGTCATAGGAGGAAGAGCAGGAATAGACACAACATTGGAAATGGGGGACGAGGTGATAGGTGGTTCCTCAGGAATATTCTCACAAGGAGACATCTTTGTTTCCTCATGATTCTCTTCATCAATATGGCTCTCTTCTTGCACATGCTCCTCTTGGGTCTTTGTGGATGGTCCCTCTGCAAATTTCCCAGTCTTCTTTTTGCCACCCTTGACCATAAACTTGATCCTAGGCTTTGAAGATCTGCTGGAGCTTGGAGCATCATTTTTGTTTTTAGTCCTTAGCTCCGATTTCTTACCTGATTGACCTTGAGACTCATCTTCTAATCTAGTGAAGAAAGGTTCCAATTTTATATCTCTTTTGTCAAACCAAACATTTGTATTGGCCAATATTGGTTGAAACCTTTCTTGGATTGATATTACTTCTTTCTAAGACCACTAGATGGAAGGAAGAGGAGAAGCTGTAATATTCTTTCTTTCATATTTAGAACCCAATATATTATATTCATCCTCCATATCTTCTAGGATATCAGCAAGATCCAATTCCCTTATCTGATCCAAATTTAACCTACAATAATCCATTCTCCTAATCTCTCGCTCTATCCTAATGTCATCCTAAATGTCTTCCACTTGATGTTCATGAGGAGAAGCCATTTTGATTTGAGACTTCATGCCTCTATAATCAAAGTCAGATCTTGCTTTTTACAACTTTATTGTCACCTATTGCATTTCCAATTGCACCACCTTGGCCTTATGCGAAGTTTGAATGCAATACCTTCTGATTGTTAATGGAAATTTGAATCCCAGCTTATGGGATTCCATTTGTTTATGTGAACCACAATAATTTTTCTGCATAATTCCATTAGAATAATTTTATCACTAGGATAATGTGGAAGCATATATGGATAGCTAGCAAAGCATCCTACTCTTAAATAGGTAAAAGTTGGAAACTATAGATACATGCATCCATGCTTCATCAAATAACCTTTTGTTCTCTAGTTCAAGATCAAAGGCACACATGAGTATTGCAAAGAAGGCATCATTTACCCTTCTAAAATGTTTGATACTTCCCTTGAAGGTGATATGCGGGAAATATTTGAAAATCTATGTAATCTTCTTGTCTCTCTCAGTAGTTAGACCTAGAAAATTCCTCATAGATGCCGCAACATAGACCAAATATGAAGTCATGTAAAACTTGTGCGTTCTAAGTACTTGGGTCAATTTCTCATGGAGGGCATTGCTAATTTCCTCACCCAAAAATATTTGTTGCTTCCCTTTAAAAATGATCTTGATGTACATGTACATCCAATCCTCAAAATAAAATGAAGTAGGTAAACCATGTACTCTACTAAGAAGAGTAATTAGGCTGTTTACCTCTTTAATAAAATCACTATAAGGAGGATTTTTGGGCCATCTTGTAACACCTAGCCTAGGGGGCCTTCAGCCATTTATTGTTGATCATCCTCTTTGCAGAATTGGGATTCTTATCATATTTTTCCTATGTGGATTCCTTAGAAATATCCACATATATTTTTGCACCTAAGCACATGAAAACTTTATCAAAGAAATCTGCATCTAACTCCATTACCACATTCTTGCTTGAATCACAGACCTTCCTGTCATCCTTGTTATAGTGAGATGTGACTTGTAGCATGAACTCAAGATTCTAAGTAGTTATTGGAAAAGAAGCCACAAGGTGTATGTTACTATGAATGATTGACTTCATCCCATTGTCCACAGGTTGTTTCTTAGTTCTCTCAACAAACTTAGACATTTCCATATGATCGATCTCTGTATCCTTGATTTCATCCACATTTGACGAGAAACCATGGTAGGAGGAAGCACACCTTGGTATTTTTACTTCATCGCTTTCCCCTTGGAAGGAGACAAATCTGACATTGGCAGAAGAATGGCTTTATAGAAGTGCAGATGCAAGACAACCTTGGAAAACGTGCACAAAGAGTTGCATGATAAGATTAGCATTTACATTTAGGAAATATTAGTGAGGATTGATAATAGAGTGGTTGCACAAAAATTAGGGTTTGAGCGTGGTGGGCATGAAAAACAAAGCACAAATGAGCTAACTTGATAAAGTGGAAAGATTTCTAGTGTTAGGAAAATTTGGAAAAAAATGGGTATATGCGATGGAAAATTACGAGATTTTATGTGGAAATGTCGTTGTAAAAAGTTATAATGCCATCAAAATTATCAACATTATGTTTTGGGAAGAACTCTGCTTTTTTGCAATTTTAGCAAAAAATACCGATTTTGCAAATTTTGGGAAGATCTTTGATTTTTTTTCAAATCATTAAAATTTAGCAATTTTACAAGTAAATCCATGTTTTTATTTGTCAGGTCGGGGAAAAACCCCGACCCTACAAATAGGGGAAGAATAACTTTGCCAAAAAAATTAACAAACTTGCAAACATTAAAAATATTTGTTTGGGATCACCTATTAGTGTAACGGTGAGGTGGTTGCCTGTTTGTGGGGCAACCAAGGTTCAAATCCCCACCTGGAATGATAGAGGTGTGTACACCAGTTTGGTCCCACCTTGGTATCAAAGGTAATATAAAGTGGCGATTGATCTTGGAGGATGTGCAGGTGATCTTGGTGGATGTGGTGATTATTCGTGCTCGACCCTGGTGGGCTAGGTGTGCTCATGGATATAGTTTCTTGTCAATGTGTGCTTCTCATGGACTAATGTCGAACCCACATGGGTCTTTCATGCTTGCGATTCTCTATCAAACCCTTGTGATTCTTTCACTCCTTCCTTGGGGTCCCTATTGGGCTTCCGAGCTCGTAGTTCTGCACGGTTGGTCTTGGAGAGATAAGGTTGAGGATGACACACAGAGATATAAGGTTGTTACTTGAGTGCTGAACATATTTGAGGATGAGGCCCCTCAACAATGTGGTCTCACTGGTTCTCTACTCCAGTCAAAAGCACCTTGGCTTCAACTCATTACCAATAAAAAAAAATGTTTGTTTGTTGGGTTAGGGAAAAACCTTAACCCTATAAAGGGTAGTTCAATGTTTCAACGACAAACTTTAAGTAATTTTTTATGTGTGGGGAAATTCCCTGCTCATACAAAGTGAATGTGAAATGTTTGTGGGGTCAAGGAAATACCCCGACCTAACAAGGGAAGACATACAAACTTTTACTTGCTCATTTGGCAGAAAACATCAACGATACAAGTAATTAAGAATGTTCATGTATGGTTGAGTTTAAACCCCAACCATACAAATTGGGAATGGCTTTAAACTTTATATATTGTCGATGATGCAAAGAATAACATAGCTTATGTATAGTCGGGTTTAAAGCCTGACCATGTTGGCAACAATGTTGTCCCTTGTAGGTACGAGGAAATTCTGCGTGCATACAAGGAAGAGTTGTGTTTCATGAAACGTTTTGGCCGATTGTATAGATGCTTGAAAAATTGACATTAAACTTTAGGTTTACAAAATTTTAGTCAGTAGAAACCACCAATTTAAATAGGGAAAATCAACATAAGGAAAGATGACATTTCATTTCAAAATTTAGGGAAGATCTGCATATGCCCAAATAGTAATAATAAAACAAAGGCACAAATCTAGAATCTAGTAAACCCTAGATTAACAGACCGACTGTAAAAGCCAAAGATTGATTTTTCAAAACCAACATTGAAACATAATTAAAAACAAAACTCTATTAAGAAAGAAAGAATTTGAAACGTAAAATGTAAACCCTAATCAAGAATAGAGGAAGGGAGTAAATACAAACATACCTAGGAAAAATGAAAAAAAAAGAAAACCCTAGGTTGAGAACTTGATTGAAATCCGCTCAAACCACACACAAATGAAGTCCAAGGTTTTAATCGAACTCGTAGAGAGTAGAAAAGGAGGAATGATAAACGAAATGAGGAAGAAAACAAATGAAAGTTCTTCAAAAGCTTGATTTAAAAATACATTTAAAACAACAATTAATGCACGTGTGCGAAGCCAGATTTCTAGGAGTGGCATTTTTGGTACGCTTACAAGTTGGTTTTAACATAACTTGTAAAGTCGTGAATATTTGATAATTATGCAAGAAAAATGTATGTAACTTACAAGGTTGGGGAAAAACCACAACCTTGCAAGTATAAAAAAAATTCTAATTCTTAAAGATTGATTTTCACAACTTGAGCAAAAAGATGAATTTTGACGAATTGACCGAGGTAATCTCTAGGAAGAGGTTCCAATAATCGTGACCACACACAAGGGAAAATTGAGATTTGCCTCATTTTGTGTGCTTAGAATACACAGGACTACGAAACAGACATGTTTCGTAGGGGTTATCCCATGAATCAAGCATAGCTGGATTCAAGGATGACAAAAAGCTAAAGCTTGTGGCTTACCTTTGAGGCTAGTTGCATTTAATAAGTTGTTTCAACAATGGGGTGTTGATTTCATAGGAATTATTAACCCTCATTCAAGTGAAGGTCACATGCATATATTATAGCTACATATTACTTTACAAAGTGGGTAGAAGCAATTCCTTTAGAGACATTAGATTTTCACAGTCCATAGTAATTAACACATGAAATTTTTGGATTCAACTGTGTAAGATTTATTTTGCATGTTTATTTTGCATCAACATTTCAGATCACCCTTTGTGATCCATCATCAAGATGAAAGCTAGAAGAGAAAAATAGATAAATAAAATTAATCATAATATTTATATAGAAAACTCATAAGTTTGTGTATAATCCATAAGATTCTATATATTATACCTAATATTATATACCATCTTAAGATATATAGAAATATACTTAAGATTAATAGGGATTCTATAATTCATTTTTTATACACCTATAGCTTATTTTTTAGCCATTTAATCTTATTTTCCAAATGTTTCCTTTTGCCTTGAACCATGTGCTAGCTTCTCCCCTCTCCACCTCTCTTTTTATTTTGTCTTGGTTTGCAATCATCCATTTTTCTCCTCCAACTCTTCATCTTTATGATGGATCACAAAGCGTGATATAAAATGTTAATGCAAAATAAATCTTACATGGTTAAATCTAAAAACTTCATGTGTTAAGAAGTAATTCCTATTAAACAAACCACTTTAGAGGTAATTTATAATTTTATTAAAGGAAACATCTTAGTAAGATTTAACACGCCTCATAAAAGATGTAATTAATAATGCTTCAAATATTTCTTTTCAAGAAGCTTCCCTATTTATTACAAACATGGGATTATTCTCTCACACTCATTAGACAATTATCCACATGATAATGGTCAACTTGATTCAAGAAAAAAATCCTCACTACCATTATTTGAAAATGGTCAATGAGAACCAAAGAAATTGGCATAAGAGGCTTTATGATGCATTGAGGGTTGATCAAATCACACCAAACAAATTAATAGGCATGCCCCCATTTGAATTGGTTTATGGTATGAATAATGCATTACCCATCCCATTGAAATTCTCAATTTTGAGACTTTAAAGTGTAATTGAGGATGAGTAGTTTTAGAATTTAGCGGAGAAAATTATTTTACACTTTGCCAAAATAGAAGAACAAAGAGATCGTATTGTAGATAGAATCCTCGAGCATTAGGTGAAGGTAAAAAATATTTTTGACAAGAAATCTAGGATAAGAAAATTTTAATTTGGCGATCTAGTTGTGCTGTTGGATTAAAGAAGAGAGCCTAAAGGTAATCATAAATTTTTTGGCTCACTTTGGAAAGGTCTTTTTTAGATTAGATAGAATTGTGGTAACAAATATTTAGACAGACTTGTGGTAACAAATATTTAGATGGATGTGGTAACAATTATTTTTACTTGACTTATCTTGATGGTACACACCCTTTTCTTGTAGTGGGTAATATCTAAAACATTATAAATAGTAAAAAGGTTGTCCTTTGTATTTGTATATAGTCTTTTTTGGATCATTTTTTGTATTTTGTATTTTTATATTGGTGTGAGTTTTCTCTTATGTTATTTTATTTCCCTCACAAGTCCTTTTTTTCCCCTTGTTATTGTGTTAATCTTACCCCTGACTCTATGTTCCAATTGATAATGCATTGATCTTTGCTTGAGATTTTGGGTTCTTACTACATTTATAAGGTCCTTGTTCCTAGTTAGAGCCAATTGTTACCCTCATTTTGTGAAGTTTCCCCTTAAAATTCTTAGTTACTACTATCTAACATTAGTATGCTTGAGCATGTGTAAAGGAGTCTATTTTTATTTTAGTACCTAATAGAGTCTTGAGAGTCTTAAAAGGAAGTTTTTTTAGATTTATTAGAAAGTTGAAGCCAAAATAAAACTTTGGTTGCTTGGAGAGTAGTTTTCATTTTTTTTGACATCTGACATAATTTTCAAAACCTCATTGACACCTAAAAAGGTTCTCACAACCTCATCAATCTCCTATAAAATAATCTACATCAAGAAATCAACTTAGATTTTCATGAACTCTTAACTATTTTATCAATTCAAGAAGTGAAATCCTTTTTGACAATTTAAGAAGTTGCAAAAAACTTTTTAGATAGTTCAAGAAGTTGAGAAACCCTCAACAATGCCCAAGAAGGTTTGTACAACCATGCAAGTTTCCAATAAGCATAAAAACTATACTAAGTACTCTACAAAGATGGGAATAAAGAAAGTTTTAAAGAGTATGTCACCACCCAAAAAGGTTCTCAAATCCTCATCATAAGTTATGGTTTTGAGAACCATAAAAGTCTCTTATAAATTCAAATGAATAAAATCTATAAAGTGATTTCACGGTTCATTTTTAAAACACAAAGCGAACAAAATCCTCAAGAAGCTCCTATGATCTTTATGACTTGATGAAGCCCACCATTGCACCCAAGCTCTTAATGCCTAATGGATACTGTAGAATAGGGTAAAATCATGGGAAAACACATGAATCAATAGTATCAACCACCAAATACATACAAATAAGCCCTAAAGACCCTAGTCCAACAATGAAGCACAAATGAACATAGAAACAAAAAATAACAAAGCAATATTACCATAATTCCTATGCCATGGTTGAATCACCTCCATTGCTCTTCTCCATTTTGTTTTATATGCTTGCTTGCCCTTAGATTTGTAGTTTGCAAGAATAAGCCTAGTGATAGTGACAACATAATATCAAAGAGTGTTGTATATTCTTGAAATGAAAGTGATTGGTCACTTTTATAGAAAACCAAATTTGAATGAAGGGCCAAGATTAAATGATGAAGATCAATGGATGAGATTGCTTTGAGAAGCAAGGAAAAAGGGTTAGGGTAAAAATAGGGTTTAGTTAAGGATGGGTAGTAGAGATTAAAAGGTAACAAAATCTTTATCAAGGATGGAAATTAATTGAGATAAGAGATAAGATTTGACACAGAAAAAGAGGTGATTGGAGTAAATTAAATAATTATAAAATTATTTAAATTAAGAGGGAAAGTGAATAATTAGATAATTAAAACAATTATTTAATTATAGAAGAAGAGGGAAAGGTTGACTTTTAATTAAAATAACTATTTAATTAAAAGTAGGGGAAAATGACAAATTATTCAATAATTAAAATAATTATTTAATAGTGGAGGGGAAAGTGGGAAATAATTAAATAAATAAGATTTATTTAATTATAGAAGAAGAGGATAATGAATAATTAAATAACTAAAATAACTATTTAATTATAGTAGGATAATGAAAATGAAGGATTTATTTAATTATAGAGAGAAACGATTAATTAGTGACGTAATTAATCAAGGAAGAATAAAAGAGAAAATGAATTAACTAAATAATTAAAATTAGTTAATTAATAGAAGAAATATGACTTTAGACAATAATTAAATAATTAAAATTATTTAATTATACAGGGGAGAAGGGGAATTGATGTGAAAAATGAGGTTCGCAGGCCTAGGACAACTTTTAGTGTCTACATTTTTCCCCTCTTTGATATAATTTGAAGTCATTTGAATGTTGTATCAAAGAACTTCAATTAAAAGTATGCCTCAGTATGTTGTGATGATGACATGATAGACATATGCCCCTCTGAAAATTTTGTAAATTTTGAAAAATTATTCCAATAAGCAAATTTGATAATGGATGAATACAAGGATTGATGAAAAGAAATGTTAGCGAGAAGAAAATTTTAGCATGGAGTTAGATGATTAAAGAGGGATTGATATTTTTCTTGATAGCTATTAGGCTTCCATGATTATCATCATTGGGTGTTGAACTATGAAAATGGATAATGAACACCATGGTATGGCATAAACCAAGGTGTGCAATGTTATCCCTTTGTGAAAACAACCACTTAACAAACAAGGAATGCCATGACGCATACTAGGAGCCAAGTTTCCCTAGTCTTTTTGTCAAGAAAAATCATAAAAAGAAATCAAAGAGAAAGCAGGTCTTGATGCATCATCTCTCCTCTAAATCCTTCTTGGGACATCCTCGAGGTGGCTAGTAACATGACCAAAGATAAATCAATAAAAAGATAAGACAAACTGGACCAATGGAGTCAACAGCCATACAGATCATTTGCTAACAATTATTTGTTGATAGGATTGATGAGATTGATTAATAACGCTTAGTTTCAAGAATGAAAGCATGTCATATAAGATGACAAGTTTGGTTCTGATCATGCAACCACCTATATAAGGCAAATGACATAATTGATGAATGATGATGTCTGGTTTTAGGAAGGACACATCTTGTATAAGACATGTGATAGGACTAGGTCTAGTTTCAAGACATAAGGAAAATCATATAAGACGTCAAGTCTGGTTTTGACAATGCCATCTCTTGTATAAGACCATTGATTGGATGGTAAGTGTTGATTTGAAGATTAGGAAATTGATTGGTTTGATTGAAGATTAGTTGGATAGTTAGTATGTTGATCCGTGACTTGGTTGAGAGTCTGATATCTGTTTGTGTTTGATCAAAGAGTCAACTTTAGCAAGGGACAACTTATTGTGATATAAATAGTGACGAACATGAAAAAACATAAGGGATTGACCTAATGCCTCGAGGGATCATCAAAGATGGCCTTGCCTATGTATCATGCGTAGAGACATCATAGTTTGACGAACTTGGATGATAGGTAGTTTATTGTGGATTGAATCCTAATTGAATCGACTTGAAAACCCCTAAAGGATTGACCTAGTGCCTCAAGGACTCATCAAAGATGGCCTTGCCTATGTAACATGTGCAGAGACATTGTAGTTTGACTTAATTGGACTGACAAGACTTGACACTATTTTTTGGGATTTTGAAAGTTATTTGGATATTTTTGGATTTTGATGTATTTTGGATTTTTGACATGTTTTGATTTTTTTGGATTTTTGACATGTTTTATTTTTTTGGATTTTTGCCATGTTTTGATTTTTTTTGGATTTTTGAAATGTTTTGACGTCCAGTATCAAGTCTAGGATCCCATTGAAGACTTAAGTCAATTACTTGCCCTTGGTCAAGTATAGGACCAATTATTAGGGATGGAATTGGATAAGCCTTATGGTGGATGGATATGTAATGCAAAAGATGCGTAATTTCAATCATTCACAAGTGATGGGAAGGACAAAAAAGCATTTTATTATGGATGAAAATGAGGAAGTGTGAAGGTGAATTTATTATGGGTGCAAGTGAGAAATTAGATAGAATGATGGTAGAGGATGAAGTAAAGACTGAATACACATGGCATCTATTTTCTAGGTTTTCACCATGATACTTATCCAAGGCGCCACCAAAGTGGTTTTCACTATTGGATAGATTATTTCTCTTTACTATTTTTTTCAATTTTTTTTTGTGGTAACACAAGATGCCTATTTACCAAGTTTTCATTTAGGTGATTTTTTTTTCTTTTTGTATTTTTTTGATTTCTTGATAAGGCTCTCTAGAAGCTAGGTGTAGAACTTACGAAGGTGCAAGCTATTGATAGGTTATGGTAATGGCTCTCCTTTAGGAGTAGAAAGCTGATAAGCACCAGATCCATATGTTGTTATGATGTACAAACCCAACCAATTAGGCTTGAAATTTCTAGGCTTCTCTTGCTTTGCTTGGTTCTTAGGATTCTCCATTAAGACCAAGTCACCAATGCCAAAATGTTTGACTAGAACCTTCTTATTATAGTTGTGATGAGGAAAATTATGATAAGCTTGTAGATGAACAAATGCATTTTGTCTTCATTAATCTAACAACTCCATCTCACACAACCTGGATACACGATATCTTTCATCATCAATAAGCCCTTGCATGGATACCCTTAGAGAAGGTAACTTGACCTCAATAGGAAGGATGGCTTTAGAACCAGAGACTAGGTAATATGGTGTGGCTCCAATGGGAGTGCGGATGCTAGTTCAGTAGGCCCATAAGGTAGGATTTCATTGGAGGTTCCAATCATGACCAATGTCATTGATAATCTTTTTTAGGATTTTAATGATAGTTTTATTGGATGCTTCAACTTGGTCATTACCTTGGGGGTAATATGGAGTGGCAAAGTGGTACTAAATGTGGAATTTTTTGCACGACTCACAGAAATCCTGGTTCTTGAAGGGATGATTGTTATTGGGGTAAGTGCACCAAGATGGTTCCCAAAAAAGGGGCTTAAGTGGCCACTTTTTTTCTGAAATCAAGAAATACTGACCTTGGACGTGAAATTGAGAATAGTTACACTCAAAATTTTTAGATGGAACAAAAACAAGGACCGTAGTGCTCTGAGTCTACTTTCTAAACTACTAATTTATTTTGAAAATGGTTAAGATTAAGGGTTTCAAAAGAGGGACACACACAAATTGTTGTTGTTTCTGTCAGAAAAACATAACATAACAACTCTTGTGTGACCCGAGCACGGTGGAATTTTTTGTAGTATTTTTAAAATCGCTCTGGTCAGAAGTTAGATAATGGTATGTAGTAAGGACTGGATATTTTTTGATAAATTTTTAATGAATATTTGATTTTTTATTAATTTTCTAAGTGGGCACTTCCTAAAAAGAAGAATTTTGGCCGTGCTCCCCCTAAATTTTTTTGAAACTAATAGATTTTTTAAATTTATTTTTAAAATTATAGAATGGAGTCTAGTTTCTAAAAATGTAATTTATTTCAAATTTTGATGAACGGTTAATTTATAGCAAAAAATACCAAACACTTTTGAAGAAAAACAAACATACAAACAAAAGAAATTATGGATGAAAGGCTTAACATTGTTAGAAAGTGAAAAAAATTACATCGTTGGAAAGCTAATAAAGAACCTAATATTACCCATGTGTTCGATTTTCTTGATATTGAACCAGATGCAATCTTGATGGTGAGCACGAACCTGATTATGTGAAAATTTGTTGAATTTGGAAAAAACACGTCTCTAGTCTTTGGGAATGCCCTCCAAGCCTTTGGGTTGGTATTCCAAGGCAAAACCAAAGCAAATTTACAAAGAAAAAAATAACGCGAACACGTTATTTGTTAGTTTGGCCACAAAAGTGCGACCATTTCGGTGCACTTACCCATTGGTAATAATGGATTGTGGGACACCATACATACATATGATATAATTGAGAATAAAAATTTAGATATTTGTTTGCCAGATAGGGATATCCTTGATCCATTTCATGAAATAATCAGTTTCCATTATAATGAATTTATGACTATTGGATGAGGTGGGATGAATCTTACCTATGAGGTCGAGTCCTCATTGAGAGAAAGGCCATGGTGATGTGATTGGTTGAAGGTCCTAGGCTGGTGCATATATAAGATCTTCATGTATTTGACACTGTTGGCCCTTCTTAACAAAGTGGTATGCATCGTGTTCCATCATGGGCCAATAGTATCTAGCACGTATGATCTTCTTGGCTAAAGTAGGAGCACTTGAGTGAGCTCCACATATACCCTCACGTACTTCGTGTAAGGTTATTTGTGCTTCATTAGTATCATGACATCTAAGGAGGGTGTTCTCCAAGCTTCGATGGTAAAGGGTGTCACCAATGATGGTGTATCTAGAGGTTTTACAGATGAAGGTTTTGTGCTAATTGGTAGACAAGTCAAGAGGGATAAATTGGTCATGTAAGTAATCGTAGACATATTTGTACTAAGGGGAATTGGGACCAACAATTTCACACACCATCTCAAACTTGGGGATATCAAAGGTAGGGATCAACAACTGTTCTACCAAGAACTCATACTATAGTACATTGTTTGAGATGTCCAAGAGAGATCCTATTGTAAGCATGCATCAGTTGCCTTATTTTGAATTCTAAGGACCCACCAATAGATGATATCATCAAAGTACTACTTAGATATGTCAACCATTCGCTTGTAAGGAGTAAGTTTCTCATCCTTTTTTTTTGTAATCATTGTTGACCTGTCGAATAACCAACTGTGAGTCACCATAGACTTGAAGCTCTTACTCTCAATTTTCCATTTAATGGCCATACAAAGTCCTATGAGTAATGCCTCGTATTCTACTATATTATTGGTACAAGAAAGGGCTATTATGAATGAATTCGGTATAGTATCTCCTTGAGGTGTAACAAACAATATCCCTACTCCTGAACCATGACTCGTGTGAGATCCATCAAAGTAAAGTTTCCATGTGATTGAAGAATCTAGTGCAAATATGGACACATCAAGAAAGTCAGATACCAACGGATGATTCGTTGTTGTGGGTGCATCTGCAAGTTGATTGGCTATGATGTGTACTTTTATTATCATTCATTCAACGTACTAAATTTTGTACTCACTTAATACCATGACCCATTTGGCTAATCAACTTGTTAAGGCTGTTTTACTATGGAGATACTTCAAGGGATCAATCTTTGGTACAAGCTTTTTTTGGTGATTCAACATGTAGTGTCTAAGATTTTGAGTGGAAAAAATGATCACAAGGCACACATGTTCAATAGGACTATAATTGATCTCGTATCACACGAGTGTGTGACTGAAGTAGTAGACTACTCTTTCCCTTCTGTCATGATCAATCTATGCTAGTAGTGCCCCTAGTGTTGATGTGGTTGTTGATATACATATAGTATGAGGTGGTTACCATCAATGGGAGGCATGAGAACAAGTGGTGTTAATAGATAATCCTTTATTTGTTGAGATGCCTCTTGACATTGGTCAGTCCACATGAATAGTACTCCCTTTTGTAGAAAATTTTGGAATGGTTGACACTTACCCACTAATTTAACAATGACCCTTCAAATGGATTGCAATTTGCCTTGTAGTGTTTGTAACTGACTTATGCTATTTGGCAGAGGCATGTCTATGATAGCTTTCACTTTTGGGATCGACTTCAATGCCTCTTCGAGAAATAATATATCCTAGGAGGTTGCCTGAGGTCACCCCAAAAATACACTTCTTTGGGTTCAAATTGAACCTTGTATTCTTCTATTCTTTTGAAAATTTTATCTAGTACTCGTAGTACTAGATGGCCACCCCTTGAAAGTAATTTTACTAATAGGTTATCTATGTAATCCTCCATAAGTGTGTGCGTGAGGTCATGAAATATTGTATTCATAGCTCACTGATATGTGGCTTTGAAAATTTTCAAACCAAATGGATAACATTCCAATAATATGTTCCCCATGAACAAGTAAAGGCTATCTTATGTTGATCTTCAGGAGTGATCCTAATCTGATTATATTTGAAGAAACCATCCATGAGGGATAGAATCCCATACCCCATTATCAAATCCATATGATGTTGATATTGGGCAATGGAAAGTCGTCTTTAGGACATGCTTTATTTAGATCTCTAAAATTGGTACAAATTCTGATTCTACATGTTAGTTTTTTTCACAGGAAGTAGATTGGAAACCCATTCCACATAGTCAATGGGTCTAATGAAACCAACGTCTAATAATTTCTTTAGCTCCACTTTTACCAGTAGTGCAATCTAAGGATGCATTTTCCTTAACTTTTGTTTGACTAGTTTGGCATCAAAGAACAATGGTAAATGAAGTAACACCAAATTAGGATCCAATCTGGGCATGTCAGCATAAGACCAAGTGAAGTTAATTTGTCTTTCTGTGAAGAAGGCACAAAACTTTGGTTTCTCTATCTCTATCAAAGATGTTGCAAAATGGATCATTCTAGGATTTTCATTAGTACTAGTGTTGACCTCCATGGATTTCTCTACCAAAAAGGGTGATTTCTCTTGACTTATAGGGAGTACTTCCAACCCTCCATCCTCGGGTGCCTTGGAGAGCTTTTCTCCCTCAAATATACCCTTTCTTTTTACTTTTTCCTAGTCTAGAGATGCCTTTCAGTTTCACCTAAAGATCTTTCTTTTTTTGGCTTATTGTTTTAAATTTTATGACTAGAGGGTGGGATAGACTCCCCAAAGTAGGCCACATTGTCAAGATCTATGGTAAAACCTTCTTTATGATCCCCATTGGGTATGCCTTCACATGGTCCCATGAACTCGACTATCGCTTCATTGTTTTCAAACATGTCCAAGTTGGGTGGTCCTTGTTGGTCCCAGTCTATCAATTGTGGGTATACTAAAGGCATGCCATCATTGGTATCGTTAAGGTTCAATGAATATGCAAATAGGGTGAAAATGAAGTTATGATTGGGATCCCAAAAGGAATCGATCCAAGATTTACCTTTGGTTGGGGAATTGGTTAAGTCAAGCTCTTTGAAGGTCTTAGCTAGGTCATAGTTATTGGATGTGCAGGAGTCTCACTCCCATTCATTGGAGTCAATTGCAACATGGTAATCCTTAGATGTATCAATGCCATTTGAAGCACTAACACCCTCACTCAAAAGCACCTTAGTACTAGGAGTGATCACTTTCAGTGGTTCGTACCCTAACCCTCTATTCTTTGGCCACTTGGGAGGCATTAATGGTTTTTTCATTCCATTCTTACGTAAACCAAGTCCATTGTGTCCATCATAACCCTTATGTCTCATAATCTCCAAGCCTTTTCCATATTGCTTAGTTGGCATCCATTTAGGTTCAACGTCTTCTTCCTCTTTGTATATCCATGTGGAAATATCCTCTTTTTCAATAACTTCTTTACTCAATTCTACCCATTTGGTGAAGGTCGTGGTGGGAGATGTTTGAATAATGAATTTGGGCTCCTTTTTTATCGAAGAAGGCTTGCCATAGGATTATGGAGATGTTGGTATCTTGTTGATACAATAAGATGTTTTCATGTGGTATTCTCCACACCCTTTGTCTTGGATTTGAATCTTGGAGTCAGAAGATGGGATGGTGGACATGGATGCTTTAGTCAAAGTGGAAGGATCAATGTAATGGGATGAAGTGGATGATGAGCTTTCCTGATTAATGGGCACCTATCGTTTGGGTGTCCCTCTCAAGTTGCTACAATATTGAAAGGGATTGGGATCACCTGCTTTTGTGATTTCAGTACCATTGTGGGGAAATTTCAAGCATTGGTGGTATGTGGAGGGGATGACCTTCATGGCATGAATCCATGGTCGACCAAGGAGGATATTGTAGGGAAGATCCAGATCCAACACTTAGAATATTGTATGTAATATGGTAGGTCCAACTCTGATAGGCAATGAAATGACACCCTTAGAAGAGTGTTTTGCATCATCATAAGCTTTTATACTGATCTTCTTTGATGTATCCACACAAGCCTTAGAAAATCCTAATGTCGTGACCAATTTTAGGGTGCAAATATTTAATCTTGCTCCACTATCTACTAGGACTCATCTAATTTTATGTTTGTTGATGAAGAATTCAAGGTTTAGAGGATCATTATGGTTAGGTTTTTGTGATGGGAAGTCATGGTCAGAGAAGGTGACGTGGTGGGTGTTAGCTAAGTATCCCACCATAGCCTAGAACTAATTGACATTAAGGTTTGTGGGTACAAAAGTTTCTTGTAAGGATTTATCCAAGATGGATTTGTGTTCGAGAGATATGTGAAGCAGCTCGAGGATAGAGATTTATGTGTGTCTTCCCCAAATGGTCTAAAATATTGTATTGGGTTTTTAACTATTATTTAGCAGGAGCTCCTTGTAGGGTAACCTTGGTTCTTCAAGTTGTAATTGCACACTCTGATTGGTTCTTCATTGTAATTGTGGTGACGTTGTCATCTAAGGCTCAGATATTATTTATGGTATATTCATGGGCAACATGGGTGTAATTAGCTCGGTCAGTGGTCTTAGTACCTGAACTGGAGGCTTTCCCCATCCCATGGTCATGCAAAGGATTTTTGAAGATAGTATGGCCATTATTGGAGGTCGCCTACACTATCTACACTAACATCATCCAAAAATTTCCTCTTTTTACATATCTCATTATGGTCTTCCTACTCACCAAATACTTTGAAAAGTGGACTAATTTGAAAATTTATGGATATTTGAATGATTTTATCAATATAGTGGGATCTTTTAACTAAAGACAAACCTCTTTTCACATTTTCTATGAAATCTTTATCTAGATATTTTCTACTCATGCTCATGAAATTAACTCCCATCAATTATAAGTAATCCTTTATTTCATCATGAGCCAAGAGAAATTCTAATAATTGGTCTTAATCAGTTACATTAACTCTACTAAAAATTCATCAAATATATTTTCTTTCTATTACTTGACCTCTTATACATATTTTTGTTGTTATTCTTAGGATATTATTTTTCAATGCTAATCTCTTAGATTATCTACTTTATTCTTTGTATTTAATATTTTCCTAAACTCTCCAATAAGGTTAACATCTAAATTAGTAGAAAGAAGACACATTTGAATATCCTTTTGATGGGAAAATAACTAATTATCTTTAAAGTCAACCACTAAAAATATTATTCTAGGAAGAAATGTATCCTCTAATGTCTTAAAACTAATTTTCTTGCCAATTTTTAGAATTATTATGTTGTATAGGCAGGACTATCAATTTTTTTTTAAATTCCATATATTTTCCAACAAGTTGTTCCTCTTCTACATAATCTAGTTTTGCGGTTCCCTTCCCAAATTTATTTTCATAATTGACATACTTGTATCTCTTGCAATTAACTATCCCAGTCATGTAAGTGTCTTCATCTCTAATGGAATTTTTTCCAACTTTGCACATTTTATAATATAATTTTATGCATTTGATTGGACCATCCACATCATCCTCAACTTTATCATACATAATGGAGGATATGATTTCAATGAATTATTTAGTAGATAGTGTAGGCATCCAAATTTAATCACTTCCATATGATTAAAATTACTGCCTTCCCATCTATCGTATTAATATTAATTTATTAAATTAAATTAATATTGCACCTTTTGTCTCATACCGATAAAGTATTTAATTTAATAACTAATGCTTTGTCTTTTACCTTATTCCTCT
Organism: Sequoia sempervirens; assembly: GCA_007258455.2. Lineage (NCBI taxonomy): Eukaryota > Viridiplantae > Streptophyta > Pinopsida > Cupressales > Cupressaceae > Sequoia > Sequoia sempervirens. The sequence continues at coordinate 18,773 of VDFB02359399.1, forward strand.
CTAAATTAAATAAATACACTAATTTATTTAATTTAGTCATTCTTCCTCTCTTTTTAAAAAAATCAATTTAAAATTCTCCACTTTCTCTCTCCTTGTCACATCCTCCATAATCTCACCCTAATCTGAATTAATTTAATTAATTCAGGGTTATGATGTGCATCCTCTTAATCAGAGATTAATGTCACATCCTCCTACATTTGCCACTTGCCTCTAATCTTCTGTTAATTAGCCTAATCCAATATTTGCACAACCTTAACCAAAATCATTAGCTAATTTTAGCACCATTTTTTGGTCAATTCTTCCATTTTTCCTTTTTGATATTAACCCCTTTTCCCATGTGAATTTTTAATTCACATTTATTTGTTCTAGATTCCTCTCCTTTAAATGTGAATTTTTAATTCACATTCCATTCTCCCAAGGCTTCTAGAACCTTGGACTTGTCACAATCTCCACATGTGACCAAGTCCCACCTTTTTGGAGCCCACCTTTTACCCTCTAGATCATCCTAGGAATGTGAATTTTTAATTCAAATTTATCCTCCCAACCACCTTTCTTTTTCCCATGTAGATTTTTGAGGAATTCTAAAATTCCTCAAATGTCCCTTTCACTCCCACTTGGGGACAAGAAATCCCTTTTTGTGGAAATCCTCTCATCCCCCAAGGTGCATGTCCTTTTCCACCTCATGTACCTTTTTGACAACTCATTTTCATCTCATCCACCCTTGGCCACTTCACCCTCCACATGTCAAGATGTGAGGGCTTGTGAGTTCTCAACCCACCATAGCCCTTCATCTTGACCTTATTGGATCAATCTTGACCCTTGAATCCTCTAGAGAATTCAAGTTCCTCTATAAATACCCCCTCTCAATAAGCATTTAGAACATTTAGTCAATTTGCAACTACATGCTGCCATTTTGTGCACTCATCCAATTTTCAATCACATCCACTTGCATTTGCATCCAAGCACATAGCAAAGATCTTCAATAGAGCCATCAAGGAGCACACATCCTATCTTAAGCAAGGGCCAATCAAAAGAGTATCAACTACAAAGGAAGGTAAAACTGTTTGTCTTGTGCTATCCACTTTCTTTAGTGTTTTGTCACTCTCTTTTGGCTAATCTTGAGGTGTCCTTGGTATTTTGTTTTTCATGTTTTTAGTTGTTTTGCTCATTTAGAATAGCATAATATCAGGGTATATAGATAGATTTGTTGATTTATTTTCTAAGCTTATGAAACACTAGATAATATAGATTGAGTTTAATCCGGTGATAACAATAAGAATTTTCAATGACTATATTTGGATTTACATGTTAAGGCAATTGAATCTAAAATATTTTTTTGCCAATCTTCACATAAGGATCACCAACACAAAATTTTACATACATATCATGTTGTGTTATATCTAATGTTTTGGATGTTTTGCATACTCATTATACTCAATCATAAGTTTAAGAACATTTCTAATAGGGTGATCCCACAATAGTGATTTACACTTTCTAGGAGATCCTGATTTTTGCTGAAATCACATATTTTTAGAAAATATAATGATTTAAGCCTTGAAAAGTTCCATTTAAAGGATTCCAATTGAAGAGGGTTTGATCAAACCACCTTAGATCAAACCCCCTTGGATAGAACCCCACTAGTTTTAAACCATACCTATAACAAAGTCTCTTTTACACCTATCAAAATGCTAATAAAAAATAACTTTTGATTCACCTTTTGGGGGATCAAATGAATTCATTTAAAATTTATTTTTTGTAAGTTTGTAGTCCTTATTAGAAGCTTTCCAAAAATTATAATTTAAAATAAATTTAATTTGATTATTATTTATTTTTTATTTCTTGTGAATGTAGGTTTTTCACCGAAAATCAAGCTCTTTGTTTTGCACATGTGGAAAAATAGCAGATTATAAAAAAAATTGAAAAATATTAGTGCACTAGATATTGATGTCCCTAATCCAACAAAAAAAAAGAATTTTGATACATACAGAAAAAGTTATGTTTTAGCTAGTAAATGATGTCTAAATTGTAACTGGTTTGACATTGAAACTTAATTAAGAAAAAATATTCAATGAAATACTATGAAACCAATTCCATGCACTCGATATCATAGTTACGAATCTAAATTCGAAAAAATTAAAATTTTATCCTTCATAGAAAAAAAGTTATGTGTTAGCCAGTAACACCACTCTTTAAAAATGGTGTTTATTGTTAAAAACTAGGTTTCGAATGAGATGGAAAAAGAAGTGCAATTTGATTCCAATTTTTTTGAAGAAAGTATATTTAGAATCTATAAACAAAATTTCACAACTCGCTAGTTTTCATCATCTTCGAATTCCTCATGGTTTAGCCATTATAGGTGCTCGAAAGTGAAAATTTAGTTTAAAAAATTCAGTTCAATGTCCAATTTGGCCAAAAATTGTAAACCAGTATTGTGGGATCACCCAACATTTGATGAATAGTGAGTATGCTCATTTTAGTAATAAAAAATCAACCTCCTTACATGTTTCTCAATCTTGTGAGATTAAGGAGCTTTGACATTAACTCCCAATGAACTTCTATACTATCATCATCCAAAATTTTCCTCTTTTTACATATCTAATTATAGTATTCATACTCACACCAAAAAAGTTTAAAAGTGAACTAATTTGAAATTTTATGGATATTTTTGGATTTATTATCAAAGTCAACATCACTCTCCTTGAAATATAGTGGGATCTTTTAACAACTAAAGACAAACCTATTTTCATATTTCCTACATCTTTATCTAGATATTTTGTACTCATGCTCGTGAAATTAACACCCATCAATTATAAGTGATCCTTTATTTCATCATGAGCCAAGAGAAATGCTAATAATTAGTCTTAATCGATTATGGTATCTTCTAAAAAATTCATCAAATGTCTTTTATTTCTATTGCTTGACCTCTTATACATCTTTTTGTTGTTATTCTTATGATATTGTTTTTTAATGCCAATCTCACTTAGATTACCTACTTTATTCTTTGTATTTAATATTTTCCTAACCTCTCCAACAAGGTTAACATCTAAATCATTAGAAAGTTCAGATATTATTCACCCTCTTAAACAATGTCCATATCACCTTGGCCCTCATCTTCAATATCAACTTGACAAACTTGGACGTCCTCTTCAATATCAAATTTTGGAACATGCATCTTGTTGCAAGTATGAAGGTGTTTTCATTGATGTCAACAAGTTTGTGTTGTCATTGGTGTCAACTATGTAGTGGTTGAGAGAGATTGTTGCAGTATTTTGTTTTGGATTTGCTCCGCATTTCTTCTAGGTTGAAGATTTGCTTGTGTGTTTTGGATATATTGGTTACAAGTGTTCAAAGATGCTATATTCAAAATTTGTGGTGATGGATCATTATACAAAAGAAGTTATGTTCACCAGTGTGTGAACTATGCATTATAGAGGTGTTTGGGAGAAATGTCTTTGCTCTGTGTTTCTCCGCAATTGTGTTTTAGGAATTTTGATTCTAAGTGAGAGTTGATGGTGTTGGTCTCTTATCTATGTCGAGAAGATTCGTGGTTTGGTGTTCCGAAAGATGGTCTTTCGAGTTACAGTGTGTGGCAGTGTTATCTAGATGTATTGGGTTTGTACATTCTTCAGGTGAAATTTGTTATGAAGGTGTTTGTTAGTTTTCAAGATGTTTTTGGATCATGTTTACGTGAAGTTTGTTTTTTGGAAGTTATGGATTGATCAAAGGAAGTGTGTACTTAAAATTTTAATGGTATTTGCATGGGTAACGATCAACCTGGTGTTTACACTAAATGCGAAGTATCTTCAAATTTTATGGAAGTGTGTTGAGGCATGTTAGGAAAAATTTTGGTCCTAGTTAAGGATTTGTGTGGTCCTCCTTCATTCCTATCTATTGCAGGAATGTTTTGGCACTAACCTAATTTGAATTTGCACGTTTGAGGTGCATTGTCAACCTTGGAAATGGTTTCAAGGTTGAGGATAGTATAAGTATGAGTTGAATTATTGAAGAAGGTTAAGAAAGATGCAAGATAGATGAATGTGCAAAGTATGTGATGTGAGTGATGTGAAATTGAGTAGAGAAGTGTGAACTTTCAAGTGTTGGATTACCAAATGCAGTGAGAAGAAGGTGTCTATAATCATTTAAATAGACTGCAAAGGTGTTGAAGTTATTGTGGTGGAATCTTTGTTGCATTGAGATCATGTTCTCTGTGTGCCATTTCTTCTCTATCTTCTTTTCATTCCAGTTGTGAGCCTTGGCTATGAGCCTTTGTATCGGTTTTGTAATTACTTATATTGTTAGATAATCCTCATCGTGGTTTTTCCCTTCTTGGGTATTCCATGTAAATCTGGTGTTCTCTTGTGCATGGTGTTGAGCTATTTAAGTTTCTATTTTATTTTTTCATGCTAATTCATCATAACATATTAAGGGTTTAAAGAATGTGTGTGGATCTGAATGTTAATGAGGGTTTTGATGTTTTAAGATACAAATGATTCACCCCCAATCTTAATTGTCTTGTTCATTTAACAACTGGTATTAGAGAGAGGTTCCTTGGAGAAAATCTTAACATCTTGAGGTAGATTGGGGATGGTGAACAAGAAGGAGATCCCTATGTTTGATGGCACAAACTATGCATTCTGGAAGGTTAAGATGGAAGGTTATCTAGTTTACCTTGGATGTGATTTTTTGCAAGCAGTGAAGACTAATTACACTATAACTACAAATGGACCACACACAAGTTATGAGATCAAGGCCTATGAATTTGAAACAAATGGTAAAGCAAGGTTTGTTCTTTTTAGTAGTATTGCAAATTATGAATTAACTTGAAAGTTATGGATTTGAAAACTACTAAAGAAATCTAGGATAAGATAGAAAATATTTATGAAGGAGATGATAAGGTTAAACAAGCTAAGATGCAGAATCTAAAGACACAATTTGAGAACTTGCGAATATCTAAAAATGAAACAGTTACAAGTTACATGCAGAGGGTTGATGAACTTGTTAGTGTAATGAGAGGTCTTGGTGAGAAAGTCAAAGAGCCTAAAGTGGTAAAGAAAATTCTCAAAACTCTTCCTGATTCATATGGTCAAAAAGTTTCTGCTATTGAGGAAGTTGCAAATTTTAATACTTACATTAGAGATTAGTTGTTTAGCACACTAACTACATTTTAAATGAGAAAATTTGGTTTGAATAATGGTGCAAAAGTAGGGACTACTTTCAAGGTTGGAAAATTAGAAAAGATTGAAGATTTAGATGGAGATGATCTTGATGATGTGGAAGCTAACTTTGTAAAAAGGATGAAAAAGGGCATCGATAAGTACAAAGGTAAATTACCTGTCAAATGTTTTAGTTGTGGACAAATAGGCCATTATGCTTCAAGATGTCCAAATAGAAGTGTGAACAATACGAATAAGGAAAACAAAGGTAAGATAATCAAGAAAAGCTATTATATTAGGGAAGATGGTGGTATTTCTGATGATGAATCTAATATGGAGACTATGATGATAATGAATGCTTGTTCTTGGCTTTAAAAGATGAATATTTTTCTACTAACTCTGAAAGATGTGTGAAGGAAAGTGCTCCAGAGACAAAAGAGACAAAGGTTAAGGATGAAGATACTTTGGTATCTGCTTTCATGTTAGACAGGATAAGAACTATTAGATTATCGATAGTGGCTGATCAAATCATATGACCGAAGAAAAGAGTAATTTTGTTAAAATTGAAAAATATGATGGAGGACTTGTTAAATTTGGAGATGATTTAGGTGCTAATATTTGTGGAATAGCTTCAATCAGTTTTGATGGAAAGCATAATACTAATGATGTTTACTATGCCAAGGGTTTAAGGCATAATATTTTTAGTGTTGGACAGATGTGCAATAAAGGATATAATATTATGTTTCAAGATGATGTATGTGAGACCAGAAAAGGGTCTGAAACTATGATTATTGCTGAAAAGAGGATAGATGGAAATGTTTATCAGCTCAAGGGTGTTGATGGTCATTGTTTTATGACTCATATTAATGAAATCTGGTTATGGCACATGAGGATGTGTCACATCAATTTTGATAACTTGGTAAGAATCAGTTCAATTCAAGCGGTGAGATATTTTCCAAGGATTACAAAGCCTATCAATGTTGTTTGCAAGGAGTGTCAAATTGGAAAGTAAACAAGAAGTTTCAAGGGTAAAGAACAATCTTCTACTAAATTGTTGGAATTGGTGCATACAAACCTTTGTGGTCCTACACAAGTGATAAGTCTTCAAGGTGACAGGTATTTCATGCTTTTGATTGATGATTATTCTAGAATGACATGGGTTATTTTTCTTAGAGAAAAATTTGAAGCCCTAGATGGATTCAAAGGATTTAAAGTTATGGTTGAGAAAGAAATGGATTTGAAGATCAAATGTTTGAGATCTAACAGAGCTAGAGAATTCACCTCCAATGAATTTAACATGTTTTGTAAGAATCGTGGCATAAAGAGGCATTTCTCTACCCCTAGGACTCCTCAGTAAAATGGAATGGTTGAAAGGAAAAACATGATTGTTCAAGAAGCTACAAGGACTATGATGAAAGAAGCTAATCTACCATAAGTATACTAGAGAGAAGCAATTCATACTATTGCTTACATACTTAACAAAGTTCAAGCAATTGAAGAGGATATTCAGATACCTAAAGGGCACTCCAGATCATGGCTTATGGTATGATCCAAAAGCTACTAATTTCACATTGAGTGCTTACATAGATGCAGATTGGGCTAGTACAAGTAGTGGTGCATTCTTTCTTGGATGTAGATAGGTATCATGGCTAAAAAACAAGATTTAGTTTCTTTATCTACTGCAGAGGCTAAGTATATTACAGTAACTTAGCATCTTGCTACACATAAGTGTTTTGGATGAGGAAAACATTAAAGGATATCAAAGTGGTGTATGATGAGCCTATTTCTATCTTTTGTGAAAATAAAAGTGTAATAAATATTTCAAAGAACCCAATGATACATTTAAGGACAAAACATATTTCAATTAGACATCACTTTCTACAAGAGAAGGTTGTGGAGAATGAATTGAAGCTTGAATATGTACCTACAAAGGATCAAATTGCTGAAATATTCACTAAGGCTCTTCCTAAGGATACTTTTGAGTATCTCTGGGAGAAGTTGGGGGTCATTTCCCCTCCTTTGAACTAGATGCATAAGGAGATGCATCATTCCAGTGGATCTCACGATCTATCCTTTATTCTAGACTAATGTTGGTGGCTACCTCTCAAGGAGAGTAGGTAGTGGCATTGTTGCGGTATGGAGTGAGTGTTTTCATTATGTAGAATTTGTTGATTTGGTATAGGATGGTGAGTATTCATAGTAGTAATGGATAAGAGTATTCAGAGCAGTGGTAGCAATTGAAAGTATCTTGGTTCAATGTCAAAGGGGGAGACTAATGCAAATATTTGATCCTTTTTCATTGATGTCAAAGCGGGGGAGAGAATCATGTGAAAAAGTGTAAGGTATCAGGGGGAGAAAGTTGTGTATGTTTTCTAATCATTATTGTCAAAGGAAGAGTGAAGCATGTGAAAAAGAATAAGTTGAAAGGGGGAGAGACAAATGTTGTGTTAGTTGTATAATCGATAAAAGAAAGAAATGAGAGTTGTCTTTAATGCTTTTTAACATCTCGTGTTGTCATCAATGACAAAGGGGGAGATTGTTGCAAGTATGAAGGTGTTGTCACTTATGTCAACAAGCTTGTGTTGTCATTTGTGTCAATTGTGTAGTGGTTGAGAAAGATTGTTGCAGTATTATGTTTTGGTTTTGCTCTACATTTCTTCTAGGTTGAAGATTTGTTTGTGTGGTTTGGATATGTTGGTTATAGGTGTTCAAAGATGCTATATTCAAAATTTGTGGTGATGGATCATTATACAAAAGAAGTTATGTTCACTAGTGTGTGAACTGTGCATTACAAAGGTATCTAGAAGAAATGTCTTTGCTCCACGTTTCTCTGCAATTGTGTTTTAGGACTTGTGATTCTAAGTGAGAGTTGATGGTGTTGGTCTCTTGCATGTGTCAAGAGGATTTTTGGTTTGGTGTTTCGAAATATGGCCTTTTGAGTTACAATGTGTGGCAATGTTGTCTAGATGTATTGGGTTTGTACATTCTTCAGGTGAAACTTGTTGCAAAGGATTTTTTTAGTTTTTAGGATGTTTTTGAATCATTTTCAGGTGAAGTTTGTTGTAGATGAAAGTTATGGATTGATCAAAGGAAGCGTGTACTTAAAATTTTAATGGTGTTTGCATGGGTAATGTCCAACCTGGTGTTTACACTACATGTGAAGCGTCTTTGAAGTTTGTGGAAGTGTGTTGAGGTGTGTTAGGACAGATTTGGGTCCTAGCTAAGGATTTGTGTGGTTTTCCCTCATTCCTATCCATCACGGGAGTGTTTTGGCACCAACCTAATTTAAATTTGTATGTTTGAGGTGCATTGCCAACTTTGGAAAGGGTTTTAAGGTTGAGGATAGTATAAGTATGAGTTTAATTGTTCAAGGAGGTTAAGATAGATGCAAGATAGATGAATGTGCGAAGTATGTGATGTGAGTGATGCAAAATTGAGCAAAGCAGTGCAAAATTTCAAGTGTTGGATTACTAGAAATAGTGAGAAGAAGGTGTATACAACCATTTAAACAAACTATGAAGGTATTGGAGCTATTGAGGTGGAATCTTTCTTGCATTGGGATCATGTTCTCTATGTAACATTTCTCCTCTATCTTCTTTTCATTCCAATAGTAAGCCTTGGCTGTGAGCCTTTTTGAACAGTGTGTCCTATTTTGGTAGTGAGCCTTTTGTACCGATTTTGCAATTACTTATATTCTGAGCTAATCCTCACTGTGGTTTTTCCCTTCTTGGGTTTTCCACATAAATCTGGTGTTCTCTTGTGCATGGTGTTGAGTTGTTTAAGTTTTTGTTATTTTCTTTTCATGCTAATTCATCATAACAAATTGTGGGTTTAATGAATTTGTGTGGATTTAAATGTTAATGAGGGTTTTTATGTTTTAAGATACAATTGATTCACCCCCACTCTTAGTTGTCTTGTTCATTCAACACATCTCCTCTCTACTATTAAATTATAGTTAGGTATCCTCTCTAATATCAATTTGAGGAACTTGGGAATCCTCTTCAATTGTTATTTGAGGATGAGCCTCTTCTCTATTATTCACATTAATTTGGGCCTCTTCTCTAGTTATATCGAATTAGGTTGGTCATCCCCTCCACTATTTGCATCCAATCAAAGAATATAGTTTTAATGCCAATAAATATTAAAATAATAATAATAATGAACAACAAAACATAATATTTGATTTAGTTATTAAAATAAGCCTTAATCCATAAATATTACAACCTCAAATCCTAAGGCCTGCATTATTAATCCTAAACCCAAAACATATTAACCATAAATCCTCAACTATAAATTGAGAACCCTTAACTATGAACTCCAAACTCTACCAATAAGTGTAGTTGTAAGCCTTAAATTGTACACCCTAAACTGCAAATAAGTTAATGTTGGTGTAAATAAGTATTTTACTTATTACACTTTACTTAAGCTTAGTTAGGGAATGCATACCATTGTAGTTGCACTTGTGACACCTAGTTATTTGCATCTTGCATCTAGGTTTGTGCATTCATTGAGAGATATGAGTTGGACACTTAGGGAAGTGTGTGTAGGATAAATTCCACTCTTTGTGGTGTGATCTAGTTATCACCTTTTTATCTCCACCTTTCGTGGCATGATAATTCCACTTTAGGTGGGTGATCAACCTTTCATGTAATTATCTATTATTTCTCTCTACCTCCCCTACACATGATTGGGACACTTGTCTCATTCATGGCCGTTCATTGTGTCCTAGCTTGCCTTTCTAAGCAAGCCTTGTACATGCTTGTAATTGTCTATCTTCATTGAGCATCTTCATGCATATTGAGAATACAATCATCATATTCTCTCATCTTGTCTCTCTCTTTTGTGTTATGTTTAGTCTCTTGATCCTGTTATTTCTTTTCATAAGTTCTTACATGGTATCAGAGTGGTTGGAGGTCCTTTGCATAGCCATTGGTGGGAGATCTTAGCTCGTGTGAAGGTGGTCAAGAGGAAAATCTGAGGAGCAACAGCATTTTTGTGCATCCTAGACCATATTTGACCTCAAATTTAGATTCACAAGGCCGTTTCCAGTTGGGATTGCCTTTCTTTTCATCGAAATCCGACATTGGGAGCTCTAGATCAGAAAAATTCTCCAATTTGGGTATTTTTCAATTTTTCTATTCAGTTGAAATTTTTTGAATTTTTTTTTTTTTTAAATTCAATTTATCTATTGAAAAAATTTCAATATTTCTAAAAAAATTAATCGATTTTTTGAAATTTATTTTAGTAAAATTAAAACCCCCTCATTGAAAATTTGTATTTGGGGTTCTTTTCCATTTTTTGTAAATCAAATATTGTATTTTACTTTTATTTTTATTTTTATAAATCAAAAAATTCTCCCAAAAAAAATTCAAAAAAAAATTATGAGTACGGGTACCTGCGTACCCTGTACCCATTACTACACAGAGGCAATACCTGCACGTGGGCCAACGAGCTCCACGTGGCCTGCGGCCTGGCCTTCGCGCCCCACTCAATCTCTGACGTCAAAGTCCATTGGCGGGCTTCATCTTACCATGGTCAACACTCTTCACTGGCATAGTCAAAGAAATCCAATAGGGTTTTAATATTTTGGGCAGTTCAAAATATTCAACCAACAACCACAAAATTTTGGTGGCGAATATTCCGTTTGGGCGCCAGAGAATCTTCCGGTGGCGACAAGAATGAAGAATATTTTGAAAAAGATTTCATCAACCTTAGCATATTCTAGCAACCAACAGACTAGCGAATATACCAGCATTTGAGAATATTCTGGCGAAGTAGCGCTTTTTTGCGTGACGGGCATTTGACTATCAAAATTAAGCCCGCAGCAAAGCATATTCTAGGCCCGGGAGAATATTCTTTTTTGACGGGCCACAGGCCATCAAATTTAATCAAGGGGATTTTTGACATCAACTTGCATCATCGCCACGTCAGCATTTAAAAAAAAAATTGCTCCCCTCACCAATGGAGTTTTTTATTTCGCAATCTGTCTTGAAATGCCCATATCTTGCTCATTTTAACTCCTTTTCTGAGCAATTTTTTTTATTTGGGCTAATTTTTCGTGTACTTCGCAGCTGTGTACTTGATTTCTTATTTTGGTGGAAATTTTTTCCAGAATTTGTAGTTTTTCAACACTGTACCTATCCAATCCTCATTTCTGCAACTTCCAGGGCTCTGTTCAGGCACATACGAACTCCTTTTCAGGTGCCATTTTTTTTAAAGTGTATAATTTTTTGTCTACTTCTTGAATCTACAATCAGTTTGAAGCAATCTTGAGTGGATTTTTTACTTTTAACATATGGTCCTTTTGGCCTATTTGGCACTTGTATTGCATAGATTTGAATTTAGATCTTTGCTTCATTGTTCTAGTCTATTCTTAGCCTATTTTTGGAAAGTTGTAAATCAGAAATCATAAGTCCACTTAGCCAAGTTGCAAGTGGCCTATTGTACACACATTGCATTATAAAGTGCCAAAATCATATTTTTTTGGGGGGGGTTCTTTGATTAAGTGAATTTGGGGGGGTGTCTCTTGTGTGATTGTTCCTATTTTCTCTCTTATTCTCTTGTATTCCATCATGGGTTCATCTAAAGTTCCACTCTTAACTACACATAATTATGCTACATGGAAAGTTCGTGCATGGAGTAAACTAATGGAAAAAGGTTTAATTTACTACATTGATGGAACCATAACTGCACCTTCAAATCCTAAGGCAGATCCAACTGCATATATGGATTGGCTCACTAAAAATTCTATGGCATTGGGTACACCAAGAAAGTTCATTTCAGATGATCTAATTTTCCATGTTGATAAATGTACTACAACCAAGGAAGCTTGGGAAAAGCTTGCTAATTTGTATGGCAAGGTTGATAAGGTTAAGGGGTACAAGCTTGAACATGATCTCTTAAGCCTTGATCCCAAGGATTTTGACATAATTCAAGATTATGTCACTAAAGTAAATGAGTTAAGAGCACAACTAAAGATTGTGGTATTGAGAAAGAGGATGATCAATTGGTCTTCAACTTGTTGGACAAGCTTCCAGTTGAGTATGTAGCCTTTGTTTCAAGTTTACAAACTCAAAGATTGACAATTAGTAACTTCACATCACCATCTTTTGAGGCTCTCACAGATCTTTTGATTCTTGAGCAAAATAAGTTGATGAAAATGGGAATTCTCAAGTCTTCAACTTCAAAAGAATTGGTGGTCAATCATGGAAACAATAAGCAAGGCAAGGGAAAGGACCAAAAGAAATCTTCACCAAAGCCACAAGGAGAGAACAAACAATCCACTCCTCCACAACAATGCTCTAATTCATCTTCTTCAAAGAAATACAACAATTCAAGCAAGAGGGAGAAACCAACATATGCATATTGCAAAAAGTTTGGTCATGAGGAGCATCGTTGTCATGTTAAGCGAATTGATGAGTTGAAAAACATCCTTAAGAAGAACAACATCAACTTGCCAAATGCATATCGAGAGAAGGACTCATCTCCTTCCACTTCTTCTTCTAAGGGAAAAAGTAAAACTGTCATGGTAACAACATCAAGCTCATCTCCTTCTTCTTCATCTCAACATGAGAAACAGAAGGGGCAAGCATTTCTTGTAGTTGCAAATTCCAATTCAGATAGGTGGATCCTTGATTCAGGAGCATCACATCATATGAATTCTTCCAAGGATATGTTCTCTTCATTTGATTCTTGTTCATCACCACCCATTTTGATGGCCAACAACACATCTTTGGCAGTTTGTGGGAAGGGGTCTATTGACATTGAAGGTGGAGCATTTAATGATGTTCTATGTGTGCCTACTTTGTCAAGGAACATCCTTTCCATCTATTAGATTACACATAGTGGTATAGGAAAGAGTGTAGAGTTCACACCATATTTTGTCATTGTTCGGGATTTGCATAGCAAGGCTCTTGTTGCAGTTGGGGAGGTTGATCATCGTTCTCGGTTCTACACCTTCTCATATTCTTCTCCTATTGATGATTCAGTTCACCCTTGTGTGGACACACTTGAGGATACTGAGTATGGTTACTTGAATCTTGGAGTGCTCACTACTCCTGAGGTTCTTGAGCCTATTGTTGATACTCCATCTCCTACATTGACTGATGCACCTGATGATACTTGTGTTTTGACAGTTTCAGTGCCTTGTGATTCAGTGCAACAGTGCATAGCTTGTCTTCCAACAGCAGTTTCATGGGATGACTACTTGACAGACATTGGTAGCTTGTTTGTGGAGTCCTACATTGTAGATTTGGGAGACACATTTGATTACTTACATCTTCTCTTTGATGAAGGTGATTCTTCTTCAATTGTTGCGAGGGAACACTCTGACCCTCCTCTACATGATCAATATTTCAAGGTTGATGTGATTGTGTATGCATATGTATAGTAGTTGGAGGAGGCCACTTTCTCTCTTGAGGAGACATCATCTTTGGAGTATGTTCTACCTTCATCCTTGCTTGATCTTGAGTTGTCTTTTTCAACAGATGAGAGTGTTGTTGCAAAGGGGTTCTCACAGGTTCCAAGAAGTGACTACACTGCGACCTTTGTAGTTGTCATTGCAACTTCACATGGTTTGGGAAAGGCATCTTTCAACATCAACACAAGGAAATTTGAGCAGATTTCAAAGACTCCTTACATTTTGAGCGTTCTTCCTTCTTCACTTGTGGATTGGGGAGACTTCATTCATGCACCTTTGGTATTGTTTCTTCCTAAGGGGAGGAACATTGTTCAACGCTTTTGGAGCAGCTTCTTCATTCCTTCTCGAGCATCTTCCATGGGTGCACATTGTACATTAAGGGGGGGCTACCTTGTCTCTCTTCTTCTCTTGTATGGGGGGGAATTTTTCCTCACATGGGGTTTTTTTCCTTCTCATGCCATGTTCATAAGCTTTTTTATTTCATCTTTCTTTCGGGGGATATTTTTTCCCAATGGGTTTTTCTATCTTTACTCCGCTTGTGAGAGATTACATTGCATTTGTACATGGGTACTTAACATGGCTCAGTTGTCGGGACCCATCTTGCATCTTATCTTGCATGGTTAGCTTGAGTCTTCATTCCCTCAGTTGCACTTAAGGGGGGGTGTTGGTGTAAATAAGTATTTTACTTATTACACTTTACTTAAGCTTATTTAGGGAATGCATATCATTGTAGTTGCACTTGTGACACCTAGTTATTTGCATCTTGCATCTAATTTTGTGCATTCATTGAGAGATATGAGTTGGACACTTAGGGAAGTGTGTGTAGGATAAATTCCACTCTTTGTGGTGTGATCTAGTTATCACTTTTTTATCTCCACCTTTTGTGGCATGATAATTCCACTTTAGGTGGGTGATCCACCTTTCATGAAATTATCTATTATTTCTCTCTACCTACCCTACACATGATTGGGACACTTGTCTCATTCATGGCCCTTCATTGTGTCCTAGCTTGCCTTTATAAGCAAGCCTTGTACATGCTTGTAATTTTCTATCTTCATTGAGCATCTTCATGCATATTGAGAATACAGTCATCATATTCTCTCATCTTGTCTCTCTCTTTTGTGTTATGTTTAGTCTCTTGATCCTGTTGTTGCTTTTCATAAGTTCTTACAACCCTAAAATATAGCCAGGTAAGCCATATACCATAGACTTGATAAAACCTAAACCCCACATTCTAAATCATAAACTCATGCTTTAGTTATATACCTTTGATCATATGCACTAAGTTCCCTAAACCCTACACTCTAAAATATAGACTATAGACCATATACCCGAAATACTAAACTATAAAGACTATAAATTATTTCCATAAATTCACAAAATCAGCCTAAATCCTAAAATATATACCTTGAACAACATACCATAGACAACAAAATCTATAAAATTTGAACCCTAAATTGTAACTTATACTCTTAATCCAAAATTTTAAATCATAAATTCCAAACTATAAATCATAAAATTTAAACTCAAAATCCCCAACTTTATAAATATAAAAAAACTATAAGCCCTAAATCATAAGCCATAAACCTCAAAAGACAAACCCTAAAATCTATACTTTGAAGACTAAAAGTTGTGAATATTAAAACCCACCCTTGAAACCTGTTGTGGCATCTATAATACATTCATTTTTTTTCAAAATTGGGGAACTTTGTTTGAAGTCAGTGAATTTTAGTCTTGAAGGCATGATCATGAGGTGCTTATGCATTTTGAGATGATAATACAACTTTTTATTTAGATATTCGAGGAAATTCTCATGATTCATTAGTCTTATGGAAAGATTTTATATGAGAGTTGACCCTTCTTTCATATGTTCGGTAATAAAATTTGGTGAAATTATTGCTTTAATCTATTAATGTTTTGCTTGTAGACTTGAATTCACTCTTTGACTATGATTTATATTTTCTTTGTTCACATTTATAAAATTTGGCATCTCTCGTTAGCCTTGGTCTAGACTCATTTTGACATGTGAAACTTTATTTCCAAAGGGTTCTCTTTAAGTTTATGGCCCTAATTTTTTATTGGGTTTCTTTGTTAACACTTCAAAGCCTCTATTTCAAACTTTTATTCATTTGTATTATAAGCTCTTATTGTATCCATTAAATTGCCATTAAAAGTTCCTAAGCATATATATGTCGACATGTTTAAATACTTTTTCTATGTACTAGCCTTGCTTTCAAAGCCCATACTTGCATGTCTTGATCAAGTTAATAGAAAATTATCTTTAAATCAAAAGAAGTTTTGAGATTATTTTGTAGCATTTTTTCATGTATGATTGTAAACTAATTGGCATTCAATTGGTATTAGGCCATTTCTAGAACAATGTCTTAAAATAAATGATGAACATGAAGAAATGTATAAAATTTCATATGTTAGAGATGTAGGAAGCCTCATGTATGCTATGGTTTGTAATTAGTGAGATTTCTTAGTATATTTAATGTCTTAAAATAAATGATGAACATGCTGACATGTATAAAATTTCATATGTTAGAGATGTAGGAAGCCTCATGTATGCTATGGTTGGTTTGTAATTAGTGAGATTTCTTAGTATATTTATGACAAATATTGGTAAACATTGGACTTATATGTGAAAAGGGTTTTCAGATATCTAAAAAAAAAATTGTACCATTGCATGTGTTATCATGGGACTAATGATATGGGAAAAATTATTGATTTTGATTAAGTTAGTGATCTAGATTGTAGTATGTCTAAAAGTGGCTATGTTTTTACCTTTTTGGAGGTGGAATTAGTTGGATGAGAAGATAGTAGTCTACGATCGCATTGTCCACTACAAAAGACATCCTTGTATTTAGAAGCAATGTGATTATAGAAGAATTTGTTCATAGGTAGAATTTAATAATAGTTGGATTAGAATTGGATTCAAATCAATAGTAAGGGTACTATCGATTTGCTAAAAAATCAATGTATCATGTTCATAGAAAGCATATTGACATGTTTAGTATCACTTTGTTGAAGAAATGGTTAAGGGTGGCAAAGTCATGTTATAAACAAATATTGCCGATTCCCTCACTAAGCCAATGAGTACAGAGAAATTCAATTGATGCAAAGAGGCCATGGGACTTACCTCTTCTAGAGTTTCATTTATTCTTTTAGTTTTTTTTTTCTCTTGCAAGGCATATACCAAGTGGGAGAATATTGAGATAGGTGTCATACACCTTGCAATATTCTAATAATGGAAGTATTTATTTAATTATTTACACCCACTTGAAGTGACATTGTTTGTCAATTTTAGTTTGTAATTTGACAATTTGTAAGTATCTCTTAGTTGTCATGGGAGTTGTTGAATGAAACTATGATAACTTAAAAAGTATATAAGAGTTGTTGAAATATAAAGAGCATGATGAGATAGGTTAAAGTGTGGACTTGAAGAAGATCAAGGAAGATTGCCAAAAAGGGAGATAAGATCACAAGCAGAGAGCTTTAGTTGAGAAAGGAAGTTTCTAATTTAACTCCTCTTAATTTGGATGTTATAATTAATACATAGATAATAATGACTAAATTAGCTATTGGTTTCCAACACACGAGTTTAGAAACCATCCATGATTTGTAGTTTTCGTCATGCCTATATATTAGATGTTCGAGTTGAAAGAAAATGAGTTGTTTTACAGGTTACCGTAGTAATAATAAAATGATAAAAGAATTTAGAAGGAAAAGTCTATTGATATAACTCGTTTGGAAGATGAATACTAGATTGAATGTGATTTTTTTTACAGCATAAATTTCATCATATATATTTCATATTTTGTCACTGTTTATATACTTGAATGCTTAAAATTTGTGCATTTTGAAGAGGAGCATTATGGTGATTTGGTGAAAGCTGGGGCTGCAATGTTAGTGAAGAGGGGAGGTAGCAATGAGCAGAGGAGTAAAGCTTCATCAAATCCTTGAGGCTCTGGTGACCAGGCAGGGACTCGAACCCGCGTTGCTGCCACCCCTCTTCACTAGCATTGCAGGCGCCAACGTTAAGTGACCCAACTTCGAAACCTGTGAAGCCTAATGCTTGTCTTCGAAATGCTAGTTTTTTTCGTTTCCAATTTATACTGTTTTTTCACCTGAGAAAGATCGTGGATATGGCAATTTGATTAGAAATCTTAATCTAAAATAGTTGATATTTGATATTTTGATATATTGATGTTGAATAATAAGAATGTTTAACAGTATAATTAAAAAAATATGTTAATTGATGAAAAATTTTAGTAGATAGGTTACATATAGTGTAAGATTTGACTCTGGTTTCAGTTTGTAAACAATTATTGAGTTGTGGGAAAACAAGTTTTAGTTACTGTTTAATGGTAAATCAGTAGTAAAATCTTCCAAAATATTGGATGAAAGCCTCCAAAATCTCACTTATCAGTTATCATTTAAAAGCTAGATAAATATTTATTTTTCAATTGGGTGGGAAAATTCTATTTCAATATGGAGTGTTTTTGCCAATTTGATGACAACTTTTCTTTTTCATTTGCATTTCGTTATGTTTTAAATCTACATGCAAATATTTCAAAATCAGATAATAAAACTTTAAGGAAAAAATCTAGATTTGTCTAAGTTTATTTCATTCCATTATTTAACACTTATTATTATTATTATTTATTTACAACAGGGGTGTCCCCACGACCCAGCCCAGCAGCCCATATCTTGGGTATTTGGGGTGAGACTAGTCCCCTGCGGGTGAGATTTGCTGCCCGCAAGAAGTCCCACCTCTTAACCCTGGGAGCGGAGTCGAACCCAAGACCAATGGGGAGTAAACCCACTGCCCAAGCCAACTCTACTCCCTGTGCGGGCTAACACTTATTATTAATTGTTTAAAATTGTTTGACACATATTCTCTAATATTTTAGCATATATTTAGTTTTCGATCGACGCAATCCTTGAACCTCCTTTAGGTACAAGTGCTAGTAAAATATTCTTATTTTCTATTTCAAATAATGTAAGCTCTCAATCTTTCATGCATGATTTTTATTTTTTCAGAGGACATATTAATGCATTTGGTATAGGTTCGTGATTCTTTTCCTTGCCTTAATTTCCAAGGAGATTCTATTATTTTCACCACCTTAGCATAATATTGCACAACTTTGCCGAAAAAAACACCATTTATCACCATGTACAAGTATCAAGATTTTTTCTTGAAATAGACACAAAAATTAATGGGAATACAAATTTCACCATTACATTTTGTACCTACTTTTATATGTGTGCAAATCCTAAATAATCATGCATCTAAAATAGTGTAGTACCAACAAACATGTTAAGTAAAGTAAATATTCACACCCAAAGGATACATGTCCATGGAGTCCATGCAAAGTTACAATTAACCTTGCAAAATGAGATCGTGTCTATATGTCCTTTAAAACATTGCTCGCCATGAAGACTTACAAAATAGAGGGAAGACATTCAATAAGAAGCTTTAGGTGAAATTAAAGAACAAGATTGGAATATTAATGACCATATATGTGCCTTGCCAACCCACCCTCTTTAATTGATTGTCCACAAAAGGTACAAGGAATTGAAGGAAAGAGAAACTCGGGTAGCTTAAGTTGATAACTTTTGAATTTAGCATGTGACATTCAATGAGAATCTTTAAGTGAAATTAAAGAACAAGATTGGAATATTAATGACCATATATGTGCCTTGCCAACCCACCCTCTTTAATTGATTGTCCACAAAAGGTACAAGGAATTGAAGGAAAGAGAAACTCAGGTAGCTTAAGTCAATAACTTTTGAATTTATAAGCATGTGAGCATATAATCATGTAACCTAAGAGATATAATATGAATATATGATGATAAGATGAAGTATGTCTATAGAGAATGATTGATAAGCATATATGAGTTTGAGATGCAATCAAAAAAAGGTAGGTTGCCTCTAGCATGGGTAGTGTAAAAATGATTATGTGGCCCTCAATGGTTGGAAGTACTAGTGTGCATACAATGGTAATAAAACTTAAAATTTGAATTGTATATAGGCATCATTTTAGTATCTAGTGATTGTTGATCTATACTCATGACCTGGGAAAACTCAATCACACATTGTAAAAACTATAAATAATGCATCATTAGTTAGAGAAGTTGGGAATTATTTAGTTTTATTCATATATGGGAAATAAGCACAAGTAGAAGATAAGATTGCCTACTTGCTTTAATTATCTCTTTGCAAAATAATAAGAGACTAGCAAGGCACATTGTCACTACCAAAACTAATTTTTCCTCCACAAATAAGATTTTTCTTGTATAAAATTAGTGTGTTGTGTTTTGTTTCATGTTTTTCTATGTTTGAAGCACATTAATTCCTTCTCTTAATAATCTAAGATTTTTATTTAAAAGAAAGTACGAGAGTTAAGCATTATAATTGGTTTTTAGATTTCAAACTAAAGTTTATAGATCAATTATCTTAGTATACTCATTCCACTATTTCTATAGCTTGGTATTTAGATGATTTTTTCCCTTTGAACATCTCTCAAAATCCAAGGTTCACATGACCAAATTCTCCAAAAAAGATTTATAGTTCAAGGCACTAAAAATTCTTCTCCCTTCCAAACAACCTACACCAATAGGCTCTTTACCACTTCCACTTGATGCTACATGTATATCAAAGGTGGAAATAAGAAAAAAATGTTTTTCTTAATTGTAATTAATGAATAAGTCTAGCACCACACTATTGAAACTTATTTTTGATTATGGAAGGTTTTGATGGGGCCTCGAAACCTAGTACATACAGGTTTTACAAGGACCTGAAACCTAGGCAAAGAGAAAGTTGCATAAAGTAAAAAATGTAGACCAACAATATCAGCTTAAACAACATCATCCATAAAGAGAATGACAAGACTAAATGAGTTGCACTAAACAGGTTTTGAAGGGACCTTAAACCCTATTACAAATAGTTTTTGATAGGGACCTAAAACCCTTAAATAAACTTGAGCATCACCTGAATCAGCCAGGTGTCAACAAACCAACCGCATAAAACATTCAAATCTGAGCCTAAAAAAATAGAGAACAAAATGATGTAAACCACCAATAGGACCTTGTTTCTCAGCAAAACCAATGAGTCCAAACACCCCACTTCAATAGGGGCTTTGGGATACACAACAAAGAACTACAAGAAATTAGATTCCCTGTAGCACAATCTCACCCGATAATAGGAAACCAACTCCATCTCCACCTCTAAAGGAGAGAGCTCCCCTCTACTGGAGAAGATGTCACAACCAACCAATCCACCATAGCCTAAAATCTCTAGCACCCTCAACCTCCACCTCCATAGGAGAACCGTCCACCTCAAGAGGAACAACTGAGGAAACTAGAAACCTTCACCTCCCATCTCCACTTCAAAAGGAGAGAAATCCACCTCCATAGGATTTGAGGGGAAAGCCAACACAACAACCAAACAAGTGACCATATCGTCCTTCAGTAAACTCTGCACTAGGAACAAATTGTGGACCAAGACAAGAATCTCAAATAACATCCACATATCTACCTTAACAACTTTCAAATATAAACTCATCTAGGTTTTCAAAAAAATAATGAAAAGTAACCCAACCATCAACTAATAAACAACGACATGAAGAAAACAATACTGCCTCTAGCAAGAAACCTTCTACCAAGAGAGAAGGAAAAACATACCATGAACCAAGCATCAACATCTGGGATCTAGGATTAAAGCTTGAGAACCAACTAGCTAAAAGAACAAGGCCAAAAGTAATATGAATAGAGTCCATAAGAGCAAGAGCCTTCAGTCAGTAGAACATATCAGCCTTTAAAAAATAATACACTCCCTTCATAAGAGTAAGCTTTACCTTCTTAGGGAGGATCACGATCCAAAGGTCACATAACAACTTCACAGTTGAGAAAACAACAACATACTCCTCCTTAAACATGATTGATTCAGAACCAGGAACCCAAGAAGCATAAACAAACCCCTTTAGCAAGGAAAACTTCACAAACCAAGGGGACCAGGCCACAAATGAGAGGCTACCAACCACAACCAAAGCATAAAAAAAGACAGCCCCAACAATAGGGAATAAAAGCACCACTTGATTCAAGCCCACCAAAAAAGAGAGCCCAAACTAAACCTAGAAGCAACAAAACGGACAGAGCCCATAGAGGAGCCCATGAAACCCCACACAAAGACATCATAATGATGAAACTCCACAAAACAACAACCACCAGAAGGAAACATACAAGAAAGCACACAGGTTGCAACAAGCAAAACAAAAAGCATAGAGACAATAAGGCACATGGGCAAACAAAAGGAAGAGAGATATAAAAAATCTCACAACAAAGCCCAGTCGCACATCTCTCCTCTAGAAGCCATTCACCACAACATTTGAACATGCTTGAAAGAATGCCCATCCAAGGAGAAGCACACCTCCAAGACCTAAACAACACTCCCGAGAGGGAGCCAAAATAGCCAGTTCGAATAGGGCAAAAGCAGCGAAACCTCATAGAGAAAAAGATAGAAGCAGCCCAGGAAAAAACTGCCTAGCTAGTTTAGCACCTCCATTTGCTTCAGCATCCTCACCATCGCCCTCTACATTTGCACCAACATCGATCTCAGACTTCAAAACCCCACTTCTGCATCCTTTCCCACCTCTCACTAGCATCCTCACCATGTTTGAACCATTGAAATCTCATAAGTTATTATAGTACTATTGAAACTTGTTGATCTAGTTGTCATCCCATCTTTTCTCTTAAGTACTTGTTGAGATTTTATTTTTATTTAGATCCTTTTGGTTTCCCATTTAATTATCCTTTTTATTTTATTTTCCATTTTCAATCTTGTAAAATATATTAAACAATAGAATTTAATTAAATTTATAAAATTAATACAAATAATAGGTTATATATGGCCCCATTCAATTACTTGGTGGCTATAATTTATATGTATCTAGTACGATCATTGTAGAGAGTCTTAAAATTTAGGTTGCCTATTTTTGTGGGATATTATTAAATTGTTTTAAGTTGCATATTTTTGGTCTTTCTATAAGGATAATATGTAAAGGTTCATGCAATAATGTAAGCTTCCTAGGTATAGAAAAATATTTCTTACGTGCCTAGTGAATTAATAATGTCACAATCACTACCATTAACAAAATATTTATTTAGTAGAAACTAAGGAAATGATGGTTAAGAGTGGGGATAAAAATAATAGTGCATTATCTTCTAATAATTTTAATTTGATGCTACATATATGGGTACATATGGCCATGAAAAATTTGTATCTATTAAAATAAAAAAATTCTTGATGGTAGTAAATGATCTCTTAATAAAAACCCTTTGAATTTCATCACCCTAAATTTTATATTATATTTTAGCAAACAAGGATTATAATCTAATAACATAACTTTCTACTCTCTAATACAATCCCTATTTGCATGCCACTAAATTAGATATTTTGACCTTAATTATGCTATTAAAATTAAAGTGGTGTGCAAATATATTTACTAATTTAGTGAATTAAAACATAGAACCATGGGTTAGATAGTATAACATTTTAGGTGCATAGTATGTTAAGGGTCTTAGGAAGATCATTACAAGAGCTTTATAATAAAAAAATATAAGTATACTATACAATATTATATTAAAAGGGTTATTAGATCCCCTTAAAAACTATACATGTCAAAGAGAGGAACCATAAAACCCATGGAAAATGGGGGTGAAAGTATCTCATGTGATAGAAAATAATGCTTAATTTCATTGGAAACATCCTTTGTATGGCTAGAGGGTAAGGTATTCACCTTGTGTTTTATCTCATTAATTATCTTAATGATAGCACCGGCCATGGTGAAAGGGTGAATATTAGAGGTCATTATGGAATATGAGTAGATTTAAAAATAGGAGAGATTAGGGAAGGAATTTTGTTAGAATTGTGAAATAAGCACAAAACCACGAGTCACAGGATCAAACACCAAAAAAATACACCTTCCACACAAGAAATCTACAAACAAGAATTGTTATATTCCTTAACAAGAAAAAGATACAAAAGAGACTTTCAAGAAGATATGAAAGCTTCGGAAAATATCCGAGAGATATTTACAATGAGGGTTGAGTGCTTATAAGAGAAAAGCCCCAAATGAGAAAGGGATCAGATCATGACAAGTGTCAACATCACATGAGATGAGACATAATTATCTAATATTAGCTCAACTAATAAAGTATTAAAATACTCCTAAGTTTAGCTTAAGTGCATGAGAATAAATTAGACTAATGATCAATTAAAGAGTAATTAATTATTAGCTAATGCGTGAGAATTGTGAAACAAGCACAAAACCACGAGCCATAGGATCAAACAACAAACAAAGACATCATCCACGCAAGAGATCTGCAAACAAGAATTGCTATATTCTTCAACAAGAAAAAGCTACAGAAGAGACTTTTAAGAAGATATGAAAGCTCCAAGATAATATCTGAGAGATATTTACAATGAAGGTTGAGTGCTTATAAGAGAAAAATCCTAAATGAGAAAGGGATCATATCATGACAAGTGTCAACATCACATGAGATGAGACATAATGATCTAATAATAGCTCAACTAATAAAGCATTAAAACACTCCTAAGTTTAGCTTAAGTGTACGAGAATAAATTAGACTAATAATCAATTATTAGCTAATGCATGATAACTCTAACACCCCCCTTTAAGATGAACTTAGTGACTAGCTAAAAACCCTAAAAAGAATGCATGATGGGTCCTGACAAACAAGGCCAAGTAAGGTACCCATGTACAAATACAAATAGAAGATCTCTATAATACGGAGAAATAGAGAAAACCTTGTGGGAAAAACTCCACTCCAAGAAGAGATGAAATCCAAGTGAAGGATTGAAGAAGCCTCCAAACAAGACAATGTTGTCCCAAAAGATAGGAACAAAGAATGAACAAAAAGAACAACACCGAAGCATGAAGAAGCTGCAAACATTGTCGAAGAATGACTGTTGTAATACCGAAAGAACCTTTGTTGAAACATATGATGATCAAGTTCAAGAAGATAAGAATTTTTATGAGTTCCCCCAATGACACTACTCGAATTTGATGGCAAACCAAGGAAAACATCAAGAACTCAAAGATACAGATGGCACAAGTACCAATAGTTTGAAGAACTAATCATATGAAAAATGGAAGGTCGCCTCCAAAAATAGGAATTCAAGAGTGTCCATATGGTAAGTGCTCCATCTCACTAAAATGTATGGGTAACTAGCCGCTGCATCCGCTTAGTACATAGGAACAAATACTGTATACATAGCTCACTCCAATGTGAAACCAAGGAATCATTAGCACCAACAATAGAAAACCCCCCATAATGTTGAAAAGGGAGAGGCATGACAGGTACATTGAAACTGAATGCCAGAATGTAGTGTATCATAAAGAACCAAGAACATCTGAATGTGCAGACATGAAAGTACAAGTAGATATAAAGGGTGCACAAACCAAGGAACACATGTATGAGAAAGGTATGAAGGCAAAACAAATGAAAACATCAACCCCCATGGCACTTTATATCATAGTGTGAGTACAATAAGACACAAATTGATGTGCAGGATCCATAATACAAGTGCAATACAAAGGCACTTTATCTCAGTGTGTTTACAAATGATAAATACATGCAATGTGAGCCCATAAGGTATAAAAAGAACAACAGCTAAGAAGAAGTATTTTTGGAAAAAACCAAAAATAAAATCTGAAAACCATCTATACCATTGCAAAGATCTTGGAGCTAACTTTCTGACGATATATCGTTTGCCCATTTTCGACATCGTATGCAAAAGTTATGTTGAAAATAATAAAGGTAACTCTAGAAAAGAAGATCTGACTTTTATTGGAAATAACAAGGATTTGAGAAAAAATCTCCACAAAATACCTACACCACTAGAAATTACTTCGAGTCCTCTTTTCGATGATATCTTGTTTGCTCGATTTTAACATCGTGGGAAAAAGTTATGGTCTCCAGAAGAAAGTTGCCCTCAAAGGGCAAAAAAACACAATCAGTGCATTAAATTTGACATCCAAACGACCGTCACAGCAGAACACTAGCCTAAAATTGATGGCCAAATGGCCATCGCCACATTTGCACAATTTGGCCTATTTAAAAATAATAATAAAAAATTTACATAAATTTTTTTAAAAAAATAATTAAATTTTTTTTACCTTGGCGTGGCTTGCAGGGGCCACCACCTGCCAAGGTGGCAAGGGCGGTACCTCTACGGTACCACCACCACAGGGAGGCGGGGCTTGAGAGCCTACCACCGTATGGGTGGAAGGTACCCTCAGTTACCTTTAGCCTTTAAAACCTACGTAGTGCCATTTAAAAAGGGTTTTTTTTAATTTTGATTTAAAAAAAAAAATTGTAGGAAAAAACATGTAAAATATATTTTTATTTTTTATTTACCTCGATTCGTGTGTTGGGAGGTCGTATGAATTCCTTGGCAATTTTTTTTTGCCTTAGATGCCAACTTCACCAAATTTGACGATTTGACAGACAATCTTAAGGTTTTTGGCCTTTTGAGCACGATGGAAACCTCTGTTTTGGCTCAAAATGCACCAAAATTGCAGCTACCCTCCAGACCCGAAAATAAAGCAACCGCTTCAAACCTTCATAGATTTGGTGTCATGAGTCAAAATCAGATAAAACAAAAGCCAAATTTGACTTTCTCGACAACTCTAGATCCAACGGTGAGGTCTTTTTAACACAAAAAAGCTTCAAAAAATGCCCACCTCCAAAATTTGCAAAACAAGCAAAGGGGATTTAGATATGAAGCCTACAACCCTTGTTGAAGAAGAAAACCTCATAAATTGAGAAGAGGTTTGTTGAATCCACACTCTGATACCACAGGATCAAACAATAAACAAATACACCTTCCATGCAAGAGATCTGCAAACAAGAATTGCTATATTCCTCGACAAGAAAAAGCTACATAAGAGACTTTCAAGAAGATATGAAAGCTCCAAATAATATCCGAGAGATATTTACAATGAGGGTTGAGTGCTTATAAGAGCAAAGCCCTAAATGAGAAAGGGATCAGATCATGACAAGTGTCAACATCACATGAGATGAGACATAATAATCTAATATTAGCTCAACTAATAAAGTATTAAAACACTCCTAAGTTTAGCTTAAGTGCATGAGAATAAATTAGACTAATAATCAATTAAAAAGTAATTAATTATTAGCTAATGCATGATAACTCTAACAAATTTAAATAAGTTAGGAGATAGTTGATGAAGGCCAAACTCACATATGGGTGGGAGTAATTTAAGTGAATTGGATATGTGAACTAATTATAACAATCAAATTGGATGAAGTAGGGGCTCTAGAAGATAGATAATAAGTAACATGAAGGGAATACACATGTGGCATGCCTAAATTGCGGTAAGATGTATGAAGATGACTAATAGAATAATAAGTTTGGGAATATGGTGGGCAAGACACATCATGAAGAAAAAATTATGAACTTATATGTTTACCTATAGCCCTAAGGACCTCCATTCCATATGCATTATTCTTGAGAAACTTGTGAAGAAAATTCTCTAGATCTAAAGGACTAGAATTATAATCCAAGTAAAGTCTACCCTAATCATCTGTATAGTGAGTTCCATATCGTTTACATCCATATAAACAACTTAATAATGATTAAAATTATTTTCCTTATTAATAATGTATTTAATGATGCATTAATATATTTCAATCATGGGTAGAGTGGAATTTAATTTTGAGATACACATTAGGAAGAGGGTGTTGTACGCCATGTGGAGGAAAGAAATAGTTTAATAATGTAAAATTTATATTTATTTACGATACATCTTTGGAGATGTGTTTAATTATATTCAAAATTTATTTCAGCTCACTTATAAATTTATATTATAATATTGGTTAGATATTTTATGTGCAGGTTACACATTTTAAAAATATTTAATATTAGAAAAAGTTGTTTTATTTACAAGAGTCATATTTTATGTTATTTTTCTCGTGGGACCAAACCAACTATTCCAAAATTTTAAGGTGGGAAGATCAATTCTACTGACCATGCCAACAATAAATGTATTCTTGTAAAATGTCACATTTGTGTTTAAGATAATGTTACCAAGAGCCATATTTATGTTATTTGCATTGTGGGACCAAATTGGTTATACCAACATGTTAGGATTGGTGGGTAAATAATAGAAGAGGTATTAACTCATCCTTTAATTTTTTGAATTCATTTGGACTACACAATTTCAGAAAAGTCTCTTAAGAAACCTAAGAGAAAACAATTCAAACTTTGATAGAATAGTTATCAAAGTTTGTGGGGCCTAAGAATGTTCCATCTATACTCTATCTATATTTATGGTCCCTCCACAATAACCTCTCTTATTTTTCATTAAAATTCCATTTAACTATTTGACCATAACAATAATGAATGCATTCATGTAAAATATTTTATCTATGTTTATCATAATGTTTTTTTATACGTGAGCGAGTATTTTTTATTAATATTCAAAATGAGATAAAATAAAGTACATCCATGCATGCCCATATCCCTGATATGGGGTCCTACAAAAATTCTGCACCCAAAATGGGCAGATAAGAAAACCCAACACACATGCTAGAGACAACAAAGAAAGCTTGTGGAATTCTCCATGACACTACAATGAGACTAAATTTTCTTGGCCACCTTTGCCCACCTTCGAGGTCGATCTAAGTGCCATATGATGTTTACCTATTGAGGATTTCTTCCTCTTAACCTTTATCCATTCAAGTCCTAAAGGAGAAGAAGCTAGTGTATTTGGAGCAAGTTCAACTAAGGGCAACCCCCCTTCCAAACCAACAACCATTGACAAGCCCAAAGAAATAGTTGTCACTTCTGAAGATGTTGCAACAACAAAGCATGTGGAAGGACCAACCACCTTGGCTGATTTAATTTTATCCCTATTTAGCAAAGCTTCTTCTTGTATAGGTGTAGCATCTAGAGGGGAATTTGGAGCTATAGGGATGTAAGAAGAGATAGCAACAAGCGAAGAATGCATACCCCTTAGCAACACATCAGCCTCCTACAAGGGGAAAACCCCAACAACACTTGAAGAATCCAACTCATTCTCCTTATCCTTTGAAGGAACAACCAAATTAGTTGTATCCTTCAAAATATCTTGAGGTGTTGAGACATCATTTTGTGCTTTAGGAGCAATGGAGTAATGATGAGGCTCCACCCCCACCCACCAGGTAGGTTTATATATTGATGCCTGTACACCCCGCCCAAAGGTTGGCTTATTGCAAAGCGAAGTTGTATGATCTACAAAAAGCATTTTCTACATCTAAAAGGAATCCGCTCATAGTCCACAAGCTACCTAAATCCTTTTGCACACTTTCAACACACAACCATGTAGACCTTTAGAGAGGTCCATCTCAACACACAACCATGTGCAAGTTGAGCTTGCGTAATTGGTTATTTCCTTTGTAGAGAAAATATTCTTGCCTAGGTTATTACCTATGGCATGCAAACTCTCCATTTCCAAAGATGAAACAACAAATATGGAAGTCGAACCCATAAATAGGTCATCGTGAAGGACTCAAAGCGAGGGTCAAAAGATGGGAACCAAGGCTTCAAGCATAGAAAGTCACTGTTGAGAAACCATGGACCTATGTTCAACACGTTACTTTTATCTTCAAGCAAATCAAATTCTAGGATAAAGAAACCCTTCGCACAAGGGAAGATACCCACTTCTTCCTCTAAACCCTCCTTCCAAAACTTATAAATCCATTCATCTATATTGCATAATTTTAGCAACATTTTAGTGAACCTAAAAATGAGGGCATGATCCCTCGGGTATTCCTCCTGATCCATGATGTCCTCACCCAAAAAAACCACTGGAATCACCTCATATCAGTGAAATGCAAGTGATCCACCCATATTTAAAAAAAATCCTATGATATAGGAGGAAGAGGGTTGTAAGGGAGAGGGGGGTGAGAATTGGAGCCCATTGTTTGCAAGAGAATGGGTCATCACGCCCATAGACTTCACATTTCCCTATAAAACCACCCATGGAAGAGGACCCCTGCTCGAAACAGAAGCGTGCATACCTTGCGATGACCACCGATTGCAGCCACCAGACAAAACCCTTGCATAGCTCCAACCACTATAATAGCACTCCCCATTCTAGGAAAAAATAGTGAAGTGTGAGTGGCAAGGGTTAGGGAAAAGCGGAGGCTTTAGAGTAGAGGAGAGCGCCATTTCCACATCAATGACTTGTGTTTATCATAATGTTTCCAAGAGCCATATTTTATGTTCTTTGCATTATGGGATCAAAATAAAAATATCAAATTTTGTGGGTGAGTGGTAGAGGAGGCTCCATTTATTCCTCCAAATTTCTTGATCCTTCTAGTCTACATAGTTTTTATAAACTCTCTTAAGAGACCAAAGAGAAAAAAATTGCCAAACTTTGACAAATTAGTTCTTAGAGTTTGTGGGGTTTAAGAATGTTCTATTTCAACTTATAGCTATATGTGGGCCCTCTCCACAAAATATCTCTAAAATTTGATAACTCCAAACTATTTGATTGTGACAACAAATGCATCCTTGAAAAATGTCTCATTTGATTTTAGCATAATATTGGAAAGAGACATATTTTATATTCTTCATATCATTGGATCAAAATGACTATGCCAAAACATCAAGGTAGGCAAGTGAATGCTAGAGGAGGCCATTTGTTCCCCAAAACTTTCTCAATCCTTCTGGTTACATGGATTTGATAAAGTATCTTAAGATACCTAAGAGAAAAAATCTACCAAACTTGAAAAAGTAGTTATTGGAGTTCATGGGGCCAAATAATTTTCTATTTGGACCTATAGCCAGATTTAGGTTCACATCACAAGAACCTCTCTCAATTTTTATCAACTCCAAATTTTTTGACCATTACAACAATGAATGCATTCATGTAAAATGTCTCATTTGTGTTCAACATAATGTTGCTAAGAGCCAATTATATCCTCTTCACATCATGGAGTTGAGTTCACATCGCCAACACATTGTGGTGGGTTCTAGAGGAGACCTCATTTCATCCCCCAAGTGTCTTGATCCTTTCAAGCTACATGGTTCTATCAAAGTCTCTTAAGAGATCTAAGAGAAAAAAAACTATTAAACTTTTATGGAGTAGTTCTCAAAGTTTGTGGTGCCCAAGAATATTTTTTAAAATCCATAATAAACTATCTTAATTTTTATCAACTCCAAACTATTTGATCATGACAACTAAAATATTTTTGCAAAATGTCTCATCTATATTTATCATATTATTTCCAAGATCTATATTTTACATTCTCCAGGTCATAATATTGAGTTGACTATGCCAACACATCATGGTGGGTAGTTGAATTCTATAAGAGGGCCTATTTCATCCCCCAAGTTCCTCTATCCATCTAGCCTACACAATTCTAGCAAAGTATCTTAAGATACCTAAGAAAAACATTGCCAAACATTGATGGAGTAGTTCTAAGAGTTCATGGGGCCCAAGAATGTTCCATTTGGAACTACAACTATATTTTGGATCCCTCCATAATAAACTCTTTTTATTTTTTTCAACTTTAAAAAAATTGATTGTGCCAACAATGAACGCATTCTGGCAAATATCAGAAGTGGCATTCAACATAATGTTGCCAAGAACCATATTTTATGTTCTTCACATCATGAGATCAAATTTATTATTCCAACATATTAGGATGGATAGTTTAATACTAAAGGAGACATAAATTCATATTTTGGGGGTCCTAATCCTTTTGGCTTACACGATTTTGAAAAATTATCTTAAGGACCTAAGAGCACAAAATTGACAAACTTTGATGGAGAAATTATCAGATTTCACGGGGCCTAAGAATGTTTTTTCTAGGCTATAGCTAGATGTGGGCTCATTGTAATAGTATCTTATATTTTTTCAACTCAAAATCATTTGAAAATGCAAATAATAAATAAATTTTCACAAATTGTCTTAGTGGCATTCACCATAATATTTCCAAGATCTATATTTTATGTTCTTCATGCCATAGGACTATATTGACTATGCCAACACATTGATATAGGTAGGTGAATTCTAGAGAGGACATCATTTAATTTTTTAGGTGTCTCAATGCTTCTAGCCTACATAGTTCTAGAAATGTCTCTTAAGAGACCTAAGAGAAAAAAAAATCAAACTTTGATGAAGTAACTCTCAGATTTTGTGGGGCCTAAGAATATTTCATCTAGACCTATAACTAGATGTTGGGTGCCTTCATAATAACCTATCTCATTTTTTGTCAACTTGAAACCATTTGACGATGATAACAATGAATGCATTCTTATAAATTACCTTGGTGTAATCCAACACATTATTGCCAAGATCCATATTTTATGTTTTACATGTCATGGGACCAAACTAACTATGCTAACACATTGATATGGGTAGGTGAATGATAGATGAGGAATCATTTTCTTTATTATGGGTCCCAATCCTTCCAACCTACACACTCACATACGCCTTCACATAATGAGCTACCATATACACATTTAAATAATGATCTACCACATACACATTTGAATAATGAGTACCACATGCATATTAACTAAGCTACCTCAAGATTCAAGCCTATGTAGGTGTTAATTTACCTTCTCATAAATGCATGATTTATTAACATCTTAGTTGAACTATCAAATAGGTGGTTGCACTATATATTCCAATTCAAATGGATCAATGGTGAAACACAAAGGAAAGCTTATACCTTTTTACATTTATCCATAAAAATAAGTAACATGCACATCCACATACAACCAATTTTCCAAGATAGAGAGGTTGGTAGCTAGCCACTACATAGCTAAAAAACCATAACTTATATTATAGGCAGTGGAAAATAGAAAGTTAATGAAAAATACAAGAAAATTGTGTAGATAGAGGGAAAGGATTAATTATTTCTAGAATAATTTGTTCATGATTGTAACAAAAGGCTCTATAAATGCACAACACTTGAATAAACTAACATAAGGGTGCGGACAAAACATAAATGCATCAATTATATGGCTAGGTAACTGAATAAGATAGGACCTTGATTCAATTCTCTTAGATTAGTTATTAATAGAGGTAACTAGA
>VDFB02359399.1:51588-118080 GCA_007258455.2 Sequoia sempervirens
AAAGAGTAATTAATTATTAGCTAATGCATGATAACTCTAACAAATTTAAATAAGTTAGGAGATAGTTGATGAAGGCCAAACTCACATATGGGTGGGAGTAATTTAAGTGAATTGGATATGTGAACTAATTATAACAATCAAATTGGATGAGGTAGGGGCTACAGAAGATAGATAATAAGTAACATGAAGGGAATACACATGTGGCATGCCTAAATTGCGGTAAGATGTATGAAGATGACTAATAGAATAATAAGCTTGGGAATATGGTGGGCAAGATGGTGGGCAAGACACATCATAAAGAAAAAATTATGAACTTATCTATTTACCTATAGCCCTAAGGAACTCCATTCCATATGCATTATTCTTGAGAAACTTGTGAAGAAAAATCTCTAGATCTAAAGGACTAGAATTATAATCCAAGTAAAGTCTACCCTAATCATCTATATAGTGAGTTCCATATCGTTTACATCCATATAAACAACTTAATAATGATTCAAATTATTTTCCTTATTAATAATGTATTTAATGATGCATTACTACATTGCAATCATGGGTAGAGTGGAATTTAATTTTGAGATACACGTTAGAAAGAGGGTGTTGTACGCCATGTGGAGGAAAGAAATAGTTTAATAATGTAAAATTTGTATTTATTTATGGTACATCTTTGGAGATGTGTTTAACTATATTCAAAATTTATTTCAGCTCACTTATAAATTTATATTATAATATTGGTTAGATATTTTATGTGCGGGTTACACATTTTAAAAATATTTAATATTAGAAAAATTTGTTTTATTTACAAGAGTCATATTTTATGTTATTTTTCTCATGGGACCAAACCAACTATTCCAAAATTTTAAGGTGGGAAGATCAATTCTATTGACCATGCCAACAATAAATGTATTCTTGTAAAATGTCACATATGTGTTTAAGATAATGTTACCAAGAGCCATATTTATGTTATTTGCATTGTGGGACCAAATTGGTTATACCAACATGTTAGGATTGGTGGGTAAATAATAGAAGAGGTATTAACTCATCCTTTAAATTTTTGAATTCATTTGGACTACACAATTTTGGAAAAGTCTCTTAAGAAACCTAAGAGAAAACAATTCAAATTTTGATAGAGTAGTTATCAGAGTTTGTGGAGCCTAAGAATGTTCCATCTAGACTATATCTATATTTATGGTCCCTCCACAATAACCTCTCTTATTTTTCATTAAAATTCCATTTAACTATTTGACCATGACAATAATGAATGCATTCATGTAAAATATTTTATTTATGTTTATCATAATGTTTTTTTATACGTGAGCGAGTATTTTTTATTAATATTCAAAATGAGATAAAAGAAAGTACATCCATGCATGCCCATATCCCTGATATGGGGTCCTACAAAAAGTCTGCACCCAAAATGGGCAGATAAGAAAACCCAACAAACATGCTAGAGACAACAAAGAAAGCTTGTGGAATTCTCCATGACCCTACAATGAGACTAAATTTTCTTGGCCACCTTTGCCCACCTTCGAGGTCAATCTAAGTGCCATATGATGTTTACCTATTGAGGATTTCTTCCTCTTAACCTTTATCCATTCAAGTCCTAAAGGAGAAGAAGCTAGTGTATTTGGAGCAACTTCAACTAAGGGCAACCCCCCTTCCAAACCAGCAACCATTGACAAGCCCGAAGAAATAGTTGTCACTTTTGAAGATGTTACAACAACAAAGCATGTGGAAGGACCAACCACCTTGGCTGATTTAATTTTATCCCTATTTAGCAAAGCTTCTTCTTGTATAGGTGTAGCATCTAGAGGGGAATTTTGAGCTATAGGGATCTAAGAAGAGATAGCAACAAGGGAAGAATGCATACCCCTTAGCAACACATCAGCCTCCTGCAAGGGGTAAAACCCAACAACACTTGAAGAATCCAGCTCATTCTCCTTATCCTTTGAAGGAATGACCAAATTTGTTGTATCCTTTGGAATATCTTGAGGTGTTGAGACATCATTTTGTGCTTTAGGAGCAATGGAGTAATGATGAGGGTCCACCCCCACCCACCAGGTAGGTTTATATCTTGATGCTTATACACCCTGCCCAAAGGTTGGCTTATTGCAAAGCGAAGTTGTATGATCTACAAAAAGCATTTTTTGCATCTAAAAGGAATCCTCTCATAGTCCACAAGCTACCTAAATCCTTTTGCCCACTTTCAACACACAACCATGTAGACCTTTAGAGAGGTCCATTTCAACACACAACCATGTGCAAGTTGAGCTTGCGTAATTGATTATTTCCTTTGCAGAGCAAATATTCTTGCCTAGGTTAGTACCTATGGCATGCAAAATCTCCATTTCCCAAAGATGAAACAACAAATATGGAAGTCGAACCCATAAATAGGTCATTGTGAAGGACTCGAAGCAAGGGTCGAAAGATGGGAACCAAGGCTTCAAGCATAGAAAGTCACTGTTGAGAAACCATGGACCTATGTTCAACACCTTACTTTTATCTTCAAGCGAATCAAATTCTAGGATAAAGAAACCCTTCGCACTAGGGAAGATACCCACTTCTTCCTCTAAGCCCTCCTTCCAAAACTTATAAATCCATTCATCTAGATTGCATAATTTTAGCAACATTTTAGTGAACCTAAAAATGGGGGCATGATCCCTCGAGTATTCCTCCTGATCCATGATGTCCTCAACCAAACAAACCACTGGAATCACCTCATATCAGTGAAATGCAAGTGATCCACCCATATTTTAAAAAAAATCCTATGATATAGGAGGTAGAGGGTTGTAAGAGAGAGGGGGGTGAGAATTGGAGCCCATTGTTTGCAAGAGAATGGGTCATCACGCCCATAGACTTCACATTTCCCTATAAAACCACCCATGGAAGAGGACCCCTGATCGAAGCAAAAGCATGCATACCTTGTGATGACCACCCATTGCAGCCACCAGACAAAACCCTTGCATATCTCCAACCACTGTAATAGCACTCCCCATTCTAGGAAAAAGTCGTGAAGTGTGAGCGGCGAGGGTTAGGGAAAAGCA
This sequence comes from Sequoia sempervirens, assembly GCA_007258455.2. NCBI lineage: Eukaryota > Viridiplantae > Streptophyta > Pinopsida > Cupressales > Cupressaceae > Sequoia > Sequoia sempervirens. The sequence continues at coordinate 54,630 of VDFB02359399.1, forward strand.
GAGGCTTCAGAGTAGAGGAGAGTGCCATTTCCACATCAATGACTTGTGTTTATCATAATGTTTCCAAGAGCCATATTTTATGTTCTTTGCATTATGGGATCAAAATAAATAAATAAAAATATCAAATTTTGTGGGTGAGTGATAGAGGAGGCTCCATTTATTCCTCCAAATTTCTTGATCCTTCTAGTCTACATAGTTTTGATAAACTCTCTTAAGAGACCAAAGAGAAAAAAAAATCCAAACTTTGAAAAATTAGTTCTTAGAGTTTGTGGGGTTTAAGAATGTTCTATTTCAACTTATAGCTATATGTGGGCCCTCTCCACAAAATATCTCTAAAATTTGATAACTCCAAACCATTTGATTGTGACAACAAATGCATCCTTGAAAAATGTCTCATTTGATTTTAGCATAATATTGGAAAGAGACATATTTTATATTCTTCATATCATGGGATCAAAATGACTATGCCAAAACATCAAGGTAGGCAAGTAAATGCTAGAGGAGGCCATTTGTTCCCCCAAACTTTCTCAATCCTTCTGGATACATGGTTTTGATAAAGTATCTTAAGATACCTAAGAGAAAAAATCTAACAAACTTGAAAAAGTAGTTATTGGAGTTCATGGGGCCTAATAATTTTCTATTTGGACCTATAGCCAAATTTAGGTTCACATCACAAGAACCTCTCTCAATTTTTATCAACTCCAATTTTTTTGACCATTACAACAATGAATGCATTCATGTAAAATGTCTCATTTGTGTTCAACATAATGTTGCTAAGAGCCAATTATATGCTCTTCACATCATGGAGTTGAGTTCACATTGCCAACACATTGTGGTGGGTTCTAGAGGAGACCTCATTTCATCCCCCAAGTGTCTTGATCCTTTCAAGCTACATGGTTCTATCAAAGTCTCTTAAGAGATCTAAGAGAAAAAAACTATTAAAATTTAATGGAGTAGTTCTCAAAGTTTGTGGTGCCTAAGAATATTTTTTTAAATCCATAATAAACTATCTTAATTTTTATCAACTCCAAACTATTTGATCATGACAACTAAAATATTTTTGCAAAATGTCTCATCTATATTTATCATATTATTTCTAAGATCCATATTTTACATTCTCCAAGTCATAATATTGAGTTGACTATGCCAACACATCATGGTGGGTAGTTGAATTCTATAAGAGGGCCTATTTCATCCCCCAAGTTCCTCTATCCATCTAGCCTACACAATTCTAGCAAAGTATCTTAAGATACCTAAGAAAAACATTGCCAAACATTGATGGAGTAGTTCTTAGAGTTCATGGGGCCTAAGAATGTTCCATTTGTAACTACAACTATATTTTGGATCCCTCCATAATAAACTCTTTTTATTTTTTTCAACTTTAAAAAAATTGATTGTGACAACAATGAATGCATTCTGGCAAATATCAAAAGTGGCATTCAACATAATGTTGTCAAGAACCATATTTTATGTTCTTCACATTATGGGATCAAATTTATTATTCAAACATATTAGGATGGATAGTTTAATACTAAAGGAGACATCGATTCATATTTTGGGGGTCCTGATCCTTTTGGCTTACATGATTTTGAAAAATTATCTTAAGGACCTAAGAGCACAAAATTGACAAACTTTGATGGAGAAATTATCAGATTTCATGGGGCCTAAGAATGTTTTTTCTAAGCTATAGCTAGATTTGGGCATCTTATATTTTTTCAACTCAAAATCATTTGAAAATGTAAATAATAAATAAATTTTCACAAATTGTCTTAGTGGCATTCACCATAATATTTCCAAGATCTATATTTTATGTTCTTCATGCCATAGGACTATATTGACTATGCCAACACATTGATATAGGTAGGTGAATTCTAGAGAGGACATCATTTAATTTTTTAGGTGTCTCAATGCTTCTAGCCTACATAGTTCTAGAAATGTCTCTTAAGAGACCTAAGAGAAAAAAAAATCAAACTTTGATGAAGTAACTCTCAGATTTTGTGGGGCCTAAGAATATTTCATCTAGACCTATAACTAGATGTTGGGTGCCTTCATAATAACCTATCTCATTTTTTGTCAACTTGAAACCATTTGACCATGATAACAATGAATGCATTCTTATAAATTACCTTGGTGTAATCCAACGTATTGTTGCCAAGATCCATATTTTATGTTTTGCATGTCACGGTACCAAACCAACTATGCTAACACATTGATATGGGTAGGTGAATGATAGATGAGGAATAATTTTATTTATTATGGGTCCCAATCCTTCCAACCTACACACTCACATACACCTTCAAATAATAAGCTACCATATACACATTTAAATAATGATCTACCACATACACATTTGAATAATGAGTACCACATACAGATTAACTAAGCCACCTCAAGATTCAAGCCCATGTAGGTGTTCATTTACCTTCTCATAAATGCATGATTTATTAACATATTAGTCGAACTATCAAATAGCTGGTTGCACTATATATTCCAATTCAAATGGATCAATGGTGAAACACAAAGGAAATCTTATACCTTTTTATATTTATCCATAAAAATAAGTAACATGCACATCCACATACAATCAATTTTCCAAGATAGAGAGGTTGGTAGCTAGCCACTACATAGCTAAAAAAACATAACTTATGTTACAGGTAGTGGAAAATATCAAGTTAATGAAAAATACAAGAAAATTATGTAGATAGAGGGAAAGGATTAATTATTTCTAGAATAATTTGTTCATGATTGCAACACGAGGCTCTATAAATGCACAAAAATTTGAACATACTAACATAAGGGTGTGGACAAGACATAAATGCATCAATTATATGGCTAGGTAACTAAATAAGATAGGGCCCTATTCAATTCTCTTAGATTAGTTATTAATAGAGGTAACTAGAGAATTATAAAGAGCTAAAACTAGGTAAATACAAGATTAGGTGTTTACAAAGTCCATTATAATTCTATGAAATGTTTACCATTAGAACCTTAAAACAAAGTCCATAAAACTTAATGACATATAAGAGTCAATGTCACTCAACTACGATACATGATGTAGCCTTCAAATAAAACCCTTAAAACTCAAGGACATAATCATCATTAGACCCTTCATTAAAAGCCACATAATCATCATGCATAAGAGTCAATGTCTCTCAACCATAATTTATCAGAAAGCACAATAGGGACACCATAAGATTTAAATCAACCTCAAACAAAAAACATACAACAAAATGACATATTCTATTAAAACCTTCAAATAAAAGCCATATAACACAATGACATATTTTATTAGACCCTTCATTTAAAATTCGTCATCATGCACATGATTGAAGTGGGATCTTGTGCTAGTGGGTTTAGGGTTTTGAGGGATGATGGATGGGAGAAGAGGGATTGTTTCAAGCTTGAACAAGGAAATTTTATATAAGGATGGGGGAGTGCATCTTGGTCCACATGACTGTCATTATCATTAAAGGGATCATATTTAGGTTGGTTAGCAAGGCTAGCCTCATCATCATCACCAAGGAATGGATACATGGTTTTGATTTGTATCAGGATGAAGGATGGGACGGAAATGGAAGATATTAAAATAAATTAGAATTTGTATTAGAAGAGATTATATGGGATGGGATGGGTAAGTGATCTTAAAATTTATTTTGATATGAAGAGATCTTAGGAATGACTTATTAAGCTCAAATTTTGAGATGTAATGGAGGATGTAGGATAAAATTAGGTTGGCATTTTATTTGGAATAGAATATTATTTGTGTTATGTGTATGAGCGGATTGATTGGGACTAGATGAGGATTTGGATTAGAATATAGGTTAGATGGTGCTTGATGTAGAATTGGAATTGGATTAGAATTAGAATAAATGATAGATTTGAGAATTGGATTAGAATAAGAGATAGAGGATGATTAATTGAGGTTGGGTGCATGGATTAGGATGAATTCAAGATGAGGTTTTGGGAGATGGGAATGACTATATAAGAGCTTCTTCTTTTTTTGGTTTGGTTGCCTAGGATTTTGATTTAGATATTATTTGAGGATTGCACTAGGGGATACTTGAGAGGCTAAATTAGAATCTTGACATAGAATTTAGATTTTGTATGAGAATGAGGATGAAGAGCATTTAGGTTAATGATTGAGATGAAGGATTAAAATAGATTCATGAATATGTGGTTATGAGTTAAGAAAGGGGGATATAGATTAGGTGGTTGGATTTGGAAGGAAGAGTTAGATTATGGATTAGGAGGGGATAGATATGATTAGTGTTAGGAAAAAGGTGTCTCAACCTTAAAATTTTATAAAATGTTACTATTTATAGTAAGTTTATATTTGAGCATGGATGGACCTTCAAAAAAATCTTAAATATATGGAATAACCAAATAAACATGTTGGTAAAATTTTGACCCAAGGTCATGTCTGGATTTCAAGATATTAAAGTTTTCACTTTTGAAATCTTCAAATACAATTTTGAGGTGCTTAGAAGCCATCTTTGTTGGCTTGAAAGTGGTCATAACTAGAAAAGTTAGGTGTATCTTTACAAAGCACTTCATGAGCTTTCCAATGGTTCAAACGGTTTGTCAATTGAACTATTGGATCAAAAGTTATGGCTTTCAAAAGCTAGGCCTTTCGAATTGGGAAATGTGAAAATGTGTTGGACAAATAAAAGAGTTGTAAGGGGGAGTTAAGTTGGAAATATTTTATTGGAGATAAGTTGGGTGCTACTTTTTGGGTGGTTTTATCTCATGGTTTTGTAAATACTATTTGAATATTTCATGTATTGTATCTCTTATCTATTACATGCTTGAGATGGAGGTTGAGTGTGAGAGTATTATAGATGTCGAGTTGCCTTTGGATCTCTACTTGGTGATACTCTTGAGAGAGATTTCTCTGCAAGCATATTTTAATCCTATTTTCTGAATAATATATTGGGCAAATTTTGGAGTGTAGGTTTTTTCTCTCGAAAGGGTATTCTCTACAAAAATCATTCTTATGTGGTATGAATGATATTTATGTTTAGTTTATGTAACTATTGTAAAGATTAAAAAAAATAGATAACCCTCCTTTCAAGATTAGTATAAGTATAGTTCCCTCATGTTTGCAGCTTGTAGTTGTAAGATTGGTGTTTCAAATTCATCATTTCCTCATGAATTTTTTGGTGATTATTTTATGGCCTTGAATGGTGTATATGAACCACCACATGTTCGAGATGAGGTTCCTCAACATATCAATTGTTTGAATTTTGTATATTTATTTATTGTGCTACAATTCAATGATGTACATTATATATGTCGTGATTAAATGTGATCTTGAGTATTAATGATACAATAAATAATTTATGTAACAGATATATGGATGTTATTCTATACTTTATACTATTGAACCCCATTGGGTGATTATGTTGTGCTTTAGCTGTATATACATCGAGCATGCACCCTTGGCGTGCATTGAGTAGTTACAAGTGCAAGGTTGTTCTCCACTTGGATACATATGTTAGAATTGTGAAACAAGCACAAAACCATGAGCCACAGGATCAAACAACAAACAAAGACACCTTCCATGCAAGAGATCTACAAACAATATGCGCAATATTCTTCAACAAGAGAAAGCTATAGAAGAGACTTTCAAGGAGATATTGAAGCTCCAAATAATATCCTAGAGATATTTACAATGAGGGTTGAGTGCTTATAAGAGCAAAGCCCTAAATGAGAAAGGGATCAGATCATTACAAGTATCAACATCACATGAGATGAGAAATAATGATCTAATAATTGCTCAACTAATAAAGCATTAGAACACTCCTAAGTTTAGCTTAAGTTTATGAGAATAAATTAGACTAATAATAAATTAAAGATTAATTAATTATTAGCTAATGCATGATAACTCTACCACCCCCCCTAAGATGAACTTAGGGAGTAGCTAAAAACCCTAAAAAGAATGCCTGATGGGTCCCAAAAAACAAGGCCAAGTAAGGTACCCCTGTACAAACAAAAGATCTCTATAATGCGGAGAAATAGAGAAAACTTGTGGGAAAAAACTCCACTCCAAGAAGAGATGAAAGCCAAGTGAAGGACTGAAGAACCCTCCAAACAAGACAATGTTGTCCCAAAAGATAGGAACAAAGGATGAACAAAAAGAACACCACTGAAGCATGAAGAAGTTGCAAACACTGTCGAAGAATGATTGTTGTAACGCCAAAAGAAGAACTTCCATTGAAACATATGATGATCATATTCAAGAATACAAGAATTTGTATGAGTTCCCCCAATGACACTACTTGAATCCAATGGCAAACCAAGGAAAACATCAAGAACTCAAAGATACAGATGGCACAAGTACCAATAGTCTGAAGAACTACTCATATGAAAAATGGAAGGTCACCTCCAGAAATAGTAATTCAAGAGTGTCCATATGGTAAGTGCTCCATCTCATCGAAATGCATGGGTAACTAGCCGTTGCATCCGCCTACTACATAGGAACAAATAATGTATACATAGCTCACTCCAATGCAAAACTAAGGAAGCATTAGCACCAACAGTAGAAAACCCCCCATAATGTTGAAAAGGGAGATGTATGATAGGTACATTGAAATTGAATTCCAGAATGTAGTGCATCATAAAGAACCAAGAACATCTGAATGTGCAAACATGAAAGTACAAGCAGATATAAAGGGTGCACAAATCAAGGAACACACACATGAGAAAGGTATGAAGGTAAAACAAAGGAAAACATCAACCCCATGGAACTTTATATCATAGTGTGAATATAATAAGGCACAAAGTGATGTGCAAGATCCATAATACAGGTGTAATACATAGGCACTTTATCTCAGTGCATTTACAAATGATAAATACATGTAATGTGAGCTCATAAAGTCCAAAAAGGACAACAGCTAAGAAGAAGGATTTTTGGAAAAAACAAAAAATAAAATCTGTAAACCACCTACACCACTACAATGATCTCAAAACCATCTTACCAACGATATCTCGTTTACCCATTTTTGACATTGTATGCAAAAGTTATGTCAAAAACATTGAAGGCAACTCTAGAAAAGATCTAACTTTGACTGGAAATAACGGGGACTTAAGAAAAATTATCCAAAAAATATCTACACCACTGGAAAGTACTCTGAGTCCTCTTTTTGACGATATCTCATTTTCTTGATTTTGACACTGTGGGCAAAAGTTATGGTCTCCAAAAGAAAACTACCCTAAAAGGGCAAAAAAACACAATCACTGCATTAAATTTGACGTCCAAACAACCGTCGCACCAAAACACTGACCTAAAATTGATGGCCAAATGGTTGTCGCCACATTTGCACAATTGGCTTATTTTAAAAAAATAATAATAATTTACATAAATAATTTTTTTTAAAAAATTTACCCTGGCAGGGCCCACGGGGGCTACTACCTGCCAAGGTGGCAAGGGCAATACCACCACCATAGGGAGGTAGGGCCCAAGGGCTTGCCACCGTACAGGTGGCAGGTACCCTCGGTTACCTGCAACCTTTAAAAAACCTGCACAACGCCCTTTAAAAAGGGTTTTTTTATTTTTTTAATTTTGATTTTAAAAAAAAAAATTTGCAAGAAAAATATGTAAAATATATTTTTTAAATTTTTTTATTTACCTTGATTCACGTGTTGGGAGGTCGTATGGCTTTCATGGCAATTTTTTTTTGCCTCAGATGCCAACTTCACCAAATTTGATGATTTGACAAGCGATCTTAAGGTTTTTGGGCCTTTCAAGCGTGATGGAAACCTCCATTTTGGCTCAAAATTGCAGCTACCCTCTGGACCCAGAAACAAAGCAACCGCTTCAAACCTTTGTAGATCTGGCGTCAAGAGTCAAAATCAGGTGAAACAAAATCCAAATTTGACTTTCTTGACAACTCTAGATCCAATGGCGAGGACCTTTTCACACAAAAAAGCTTCAAAAAATGCCCACCTCCAAAATTTGCAAAACAAGCAAAGAGGATTCAGATTTGAAGCCTACAACCCTTGTTGAAGAAGAAAACCTCATAAATTGAGAAGAGGTTTGTTGAATACATGCTCTGATACCATGTTAGAATTGTGAAACAAGCACAAAACCACAAGCCATAGGATCAAACAACAAACAAAGACACCTTCCACACAAGAGATTGTTAGGATTTAGGTGCCATCAACCTTGTAAATCCTTTAATTAATTATTCTCCTAAAGTTTTTTCAACATTTACCCATAAGAGGTGAAACCGTTTGACCAACGGTGGTGAAAGAGACAATGTAAATGTAGTGTTACTGTTACCATTTGTCATTTATGAAAAGGACAAAATATCTAGGCGTCCCACTTGGAATCTTCTAGAATAAGGTTGTTAGGATGTTGTAAGAGCATCTATGACATGTATGACAGTTTTCATAAGATTCTATGACAATATGACACATTCCTATGACAAGTATGACAAATTCCTATGACAGAATATGCTATCTTTGACCCCAGGTACTCATGCATAAGTTATGCCTTATGATAGCTATAAGAGCATCTATAAGAGGATATTCTTAGGGTGTCATGATCATTTTATGAAGGGAGGTGTGAGTTTTGTGAGGAGGTATTGGAGCCTATTGTTTGGTGAAACCATGGTGGTTTTCATCCTCACAAATCTCTTTAAATAGGGGTCTTGAGCTAGAGTTATTCAATTCAGTTTTGCAGGTTTGCAAGGTAATCGGGTGCTGCAAGATTTTACAGGGATGATAAGAGAAGTCTATTGCTACATGTAATATTTCAGAATATTAGTAATATACTTGCCTTCTCTTTCGGTGGTGGAGTTTTTTCCCTTTAGGGTTTCTCCACGTAAATTTTTTGTTGCATGTGTTATGATTCTTCTATCTCTCTCTCTCATTCTTTCTTCACACTAAGGCTAAAGGTTAATCTACATATTTTAGATTTGCATTCACCTATTTGTGTTCATATTGCAAGCTTTCTTCACCTTGATAATCAACATTTGGTATCAGAGCTAACGGTTCTGTTAAGGAAGGGACACTTTCCTTTTAAAGTGTTGAAGGTTTTTGTTGTAGTGGGAGCTTTTGTGTTGTGAGTTTTGCAGATTTGTGAAAGATTGCATACCATGGCCTCCACCTCTCATCAAGATATTGAGAAGTTCAATGGTACTAGCTATGAGATGTGGAATTTGAAAGTGGAGGATCTCCTTAAGGAGAGAGATCAGTGGTTGTACCAGTTTCAGTTGATAAGAATCCATCTACTTTAACCTTGTCAGATGAAGATTGGAAGAAGTTAGACAAAGCTCAAGGGACCATTCGATTGTGTCTCACTGATTTTGTCCTCTTGAATGTCTCTTCAGAAGACACCACATACAAGCTTTGGAGGAAGATAGGTGAAATCTATCAAACTAAGAGTTTGTCTAACAAGTTGTATCTCAAAAGATGTTTATATTCATTAAAGATGAAGAATGGTGATTTTATTGCTAAACATTTGAATGCTTTTAATTTGATTATAAGTTAGCTTGCATCTATTGATGTTAAAATAGAAGATGAGGATAAATGTATTCTATTGATTTGCTCTTTGCCAAAATCTTGGGAAAATTTAATTATGGTTATAACAAGTGGTGGTACAGAACCTAAGATGGATAATGTTATTCCCATACTTCTTTCAGAGGAGATGAGGAGAAAGACCATGCATAGTGGCTCTGAAGATGCCTTGCATGTGCGAGGTAGGCCCAAGGAGAAAGGGCCTAAAGGGGATAAGAAGAAGGATAAGTCTAAAGGATGATCTAAGACCCTTGGAAAGAGCAGAATGAAGTGTTGGAACTGGGGTAAATAGGGACATGTGAAGAAGGAATGTAGAAATAAGAAAATGAATGCAAATTTCTTCATGGAAAAGTCCTTTGATAACATTGATTCCGATGCTTTGATTATTTCAGCTAACACAGTTTGCAATGATGCTTGGCTTATTGATTCAAGTGCTTCCTTCCATATGACTCCTCACAAGGAGTGGTTTTTTACATACAAAGAATATGATGGAGGAGAGGTCTTCATGGGTGACAACAACTCATAAAAGATTGTCAGTAAAGGAAAGGTAAAGTTGTGTTTCAATGATGGGCGGGTTAAAATCGTTGATGATGTTTTACATATTCTAGGGCTTACAAAAAGTTTAATTTTGGTTTCCAAGTTGAATGATTATGGAATGAATGTGACATTTGACAAGTCTGGTTGCAGGATGGTAAGGGGAAGTTTGGTGGTTGCTAAAGGATCTCGAACAGGGGATCTATTTACGTTACATGCCTCTACTTTTTGTAACTCCTCTTTTGTAACTAGCACTGAAAATGCATGTATGTTGTGGCACCATAGATTGGGTCACATTGGTGAAAAAGGTCTTAAGACCATACTTGATAAGAAACTAGTAGATGGTATTTATGATTATTTTTTTGGTCAAAATGATTTATGTGAGGATTGTGTGTTTGGTAAACAAAACAACCCATCATTTCCTAAAGGAACTAATAAAGCTAATGGATTATTAGAACTAATTCATTCGGATGTATGTGGTCCAGTGGATACAAATTCTTTGAGTAGATCTCATTATTATGTTTCCTTCATTGATGATTACTCAAGATATAGGATTTATTTTATGCATACAAAATCTGGAGTTTTCACCAAATTTAAGGAATTTAAGGCATTGGTTGAAAAGCAAGCAGATTATAAGATAAAAATATTGAGATCTGAAAATGGGGGTGAATACTATTCTAAGGAATTTGATGAGTTTTGCAAACATGCAGGAATTGTTAGGCAAAAGACTACACCTTACACACCCCAACAAAATGGGGTAGCAGAATGAATGAACCATACATTAATGGAAAGAGCTAGGAGCATGTTAAGTAGTGCTAAGTTAGATAAATATTTTTGGGCAGAAGTTGTTGGTACTTCTTGTTATTTAATTAACAAATCTCCTTGTAAAGCTCTTGTTCATAAAACACCTTATGAAATGTGGTTGGGTAAAAAGCCTTCAGTTTCGCATTTAAGGGTCTTTGGTTGTGAGGCTTTTGTTCATGTGCCTAAAGAGAAGCGATCTAAATTGGATCCCAAATCTCAGAAATGCATCTTTGTAGGTTATGGTGAAAATATTAAAGGTTATAAACTTTGGAATCCACTAACACAAAAGATGATATTTTCTAGAGATGTTATTTTTAGGGAATTTAGAGCTAACTCTTAAGATGAGCAACCAAAGGAAAAGTCAAAAATAGTGCATTTTGAAACTAAGCAAGAAGATGCACATGTGGAAGAATAGAGAGATGGACAAGAAGATGGAGAAGAAGAAGAGAGTTCTGAAGAATCTATTGTAACAGAAGAAGTTAAAAACAATGAGGATGAATACGAGGAGGAATCTGTTACTCCACCTTTGAGAAGGTCCACAAGACAACGAAATCTAGTTGACAGGTATAGCCCACCTAATTTTTGTTGTAAATTTGCTTTGATATGTACTGATGATGAACCTAGATCTTTCAAGGAGGCTCTCTCTTCAAAAGAATGCGAGTCTCGAATGTAGGCCATGCAAGATGAGATGATGTCTTTGAAAAACTATGACACCTGGGATCTTTTTAGTTTTCCCAAAGGAAGAAACGCCATTGTTTGTAAATGGGTATATAAAAATAATTTTGGTGCAAATGGTAAGTTGGAACGGTACAAGGCCAGATTAGTGGTCAAGGGCTACTCCTAGAGAGAGGGAGTTAATTTTGGTGAAATATTCTCTTGTTGCTAAGTTAACTTCTATTAGATTCATTTTATCCATTTTTGTTGCTTATGATTTATAAATAGAACAAATGGATTTTAAAACTGCTTTCTTGCATGGGGATCTCGAGGAAGAAATTTATATGCAACATCCTGACAGTTTTGTTGTGAAAGGAAAAGAACACTTGGTTTGCAAGTTAAACGGTCTCTATATGGTTTGAAACAGTCACCTAGGATGTGGTACTAGAATTTTTATGCCTTTACATTAAAGATGGGTTTTTTTAGAAGTGAAGAGGATCACTGTGTTTATTTTAAAGTTATTGATGATCAGATATTGATTACTGTCTTATATGTGGATGATATGATGTTCATTGGTAACAATAAGGCAATGATTAGGGAACTTAAAACTCAACTTTCTAGCACATTTGATATGAAAGATTTAGGGGTTGCTAAATATATTCTTGGGATGGAAATCATTAGGGATTGGGTTCACAAAAAGCTTTGGTTAAACTCAGAGTAAGTATGTTAACACTATTTTGCAGAGGTTTAATATGTAGGACTATAAACCAATAAATATTTCATTTCCTGTTGGTACTAAGTTAATTTTAGACATGTGTCCTGAATTGGATGATGATATCGATGAAATGTCTAAAGTTCCTTATGCTAGTGTTTTCGGTAGTTTAATGTGTGCAATGGTTTGTACCAGATCAGATATAGCCCAAGCAGTGGGAGTTCTAAGCAGGTTTATGTCTAACCCTGATAAAGAACATTGGAATTTTGTTAAAAGGGTATTTAGATATTTGTGAGGCACTTTTGATCACTTTTTGGTTTATCATGGTACTGACAATGTGGATAAGTCATTGGACATATAGGGTTTTGTTGATGCAGACTGGGCAGGTGACTTGGATAGTCGAAGGTCCACTAGTGGCTATGTGTTTACTTTGTTTGGAGGTGCAGTGAGTTGGATGAGTAAAAGACAACCTACAGTTGCTTTGTCCACCATTGAAGCAGAGTATATGGCTGCTACACATGCCTCTAAGGAGGTGGTTTGGTTACAAAAACTTGGTAATGGTATTGGTTTTGATTGCAAGATAGTGAGGATCGGTTGTGATAGGAAAAGTACCATATGTTTGGCTAAAAATCCTATGTATCATGCTTGTACTGCATGTTGATGTTCAATATCACTTTGTGCGAGAAATGGTTGAGAATGGATAGGTATTGATTGAAAAAGTTGACACTTTGGATAATGTTGCAAATTCTCTTACAAATCCAGTCACCACGGAAAAGTTCTATTGGTGTAGAAAGGCCATGGGCCTTGATCACTGTACTTAATTCTATGTAATTGTATCTCTATGGGTGTAATTTAAAATTTATGATGTCAAGTGGGAGAATGTTAGGATTTAGGTGCCATCAACCTTGTAAATCCTTTAATTAGTTATGCTCCTAAAGTGTTTTCAACATTTACCCATAAGAGGTGAAACTATTTGACCAACGGTGGTGAAAGAGATAATGTAAATGTAGTGTTACCATTACCATTTGTCATTTAGGAAAAGAACAAAATAGCTAGGCATTCCACTTGGAATCTTCTAGAATAAGGTTGTTAGGATGTTGTAAGAGCATCTATGACATGTATGACAGTTGTCATAAGATGCTATGATAGTCTGATAGATTCCTATGACAAGTATGATAGATTCCTATGATAGAATATGCTATCTTTGACCCCAGGTGCTCATGCATAAGTTATGCCTTATGACAACTGTAAGAGCATTTGTAAGAGGATATTCTTAGGGTGTCATGATAATTTCATGAAGGGAGGCGTGAGTTTTGTGAGGAGGTATTGGAGCCTATTGTTTGGTGAAACCATGGTGGTTTTTATCCTCACAAATCTCTTTAAATAGGGGCCTTAAGCTAGAGTTATTCAATTCAGTTTTGCAGGTTTACAAGGTAGCAGGGTGTTGTAGGATTTTACAGGATGATAAGAGAAGTCTATTGCTACATGTAATATTTCAGAATATTAGTAATATATTTACCTCTCTTTCAGTGGTGGAGTTTCTTCCCTTTGGGGTTTCTCCACGTAAATTTGTTGTTGCATGTGTTATGATTCTTCTATCTCTGTCTCTCTCTCATTCTTTCTTCACACTAAGGCTAAAGGTTAATCTACATATTTCAGATTTGCATTCACCTATTTTTTCATATTGCAAACTTTCTTCACCTTGATAATCAACAGAGATTTGCAAACAATATGTGCAAATATTCTTCAAAAAGAAAAAGCTATAGAAGAGAGTTTCAAGAAGATATGAAAGCTCAAGATAATATTCAAGAGATGTTTACAATGAGGTTTGAGTTCTTATAAGAGAAAAGCCCTAAATGAGAAAGGGATCAGGTCATGACAAGTGTCAACATCACATGAGATGAGACATAATGATCTAATAATAGCTCAACTAATAAAGCATTAAAACACTCCTAAGTTTAGCTTAAGTGTACAAGAATAAATTAGACTAATAATCAATTAAAGATTAATTAATTATTAGCTAATGCATGATAACTCTAAAAACATAGGTCTAATTTATTCCTCAATAGTGATTAATTTGGAGATGTCACATTGGGCCTCTGATAGGGTAGGGTTGGATGAGACACTCACTGTCCCATGCTCTCGTTCTCACCTTGGCAAACCCTTTGGTGTCACTCTCCACCTTCTCAACCTATAGGCCCTAATGCTTGTTAGGCACCCCTGGTTCTCCTGGCCAACCCTACTATCATCTTCATTTCCCTAACCAAGCCAATCTTGGTGCTCTCTCTGCCAATCTCTCCTTAGCCCTTAATCTTCCTAAAGGCTAACTAAAACTCCAAGCTCCACTAACTTGATGTAGGGGTGTGTGATGACTTTCATGGCTTCAAAACCATCTCTCTAGGGTTCTTGATCATTCTCCAATCACCAATTCTCCATCGCTCACACCAAACCCTACTCTAGGGTTTAAAAAGTGCTACTAGCCCTTGAGCCCCAATTAGGCCTCCTAACCCGAGAAAAATGGAAATCACTCAAAAATCCTCCAAATGACCTAGGGTCTTTTCTTGGGATTCGTGGTACCCTTTCCCACACCTTGAATATTTTTGGGGTTTGGAGCCTCCACCATCCATACATTGCCCTAACCAATATTTTATCACTTTTAGGCTTATTTAAGCCAAGTTCTGACCTTTTGTTTGAACAGTCAGTTCATTCTACCTCCACGTGGTCTGTCAAGGCTCCATTCTTCTTCCCAAGCCTCTGCAAGGCTTCTTGCATCCACCACACACCTGGGTTTGCCAGGGAATTGACACCCCTGCAACCTTTGTGCTTTGCACTCTTTGACTGTCCTAGCTGGGCACTGTCAAGCTCGCCTAAGAACAGTCTTTTGCTAGCATTTTCTGACTCCTAATGACTCCTAGACCTAATATATATACAGGCATGGAGATTATCCTTATTTTCCATGGACTATACACTAGGTATAGTGGAAGACAGAGGTCTAAGACTCCATGATTAACAGCTTGTCGGTCTGATCAACAATGAAAGAAACAAAACTAACAAAGAACAAAGCTAGAAAATGATAAGACAAACTAACTACAGACCACACAAAGCTTATAAAGTAAATTCCACACGTGCCACACACTGCTCAATGCATGGAACCCTCCATTAACACACAAAGCAAAACTAAAAACCAAAAAATTGCAAGAAATTCATTGCTTTTCCTTATGAACAGTAAACTCCAAATGATACAAAGCTTTTCCAACCTCAATTCTAGTTCAAGGCCCACCTTTTAAAGGTTCAAAAATTGTTACATCTCCCCTTGGTCGGACATAACCCCACATTAGGCCAAAATTGCACAAATGCAACATTTTGGGCTTTATTTCTAACTCCTAGTGAATCCTAGTGAAACAAGTTGAGAAACTCATTCATTCTGCCATAAGCTATTGATCAACCTTCATCCTAACATGCTCTAACACTACTAACTCAAAACCAAATGGTCAACATGACCTTAAAGCATCAAAAACACAAAATCTCATCATAGGCTTCCAAATTTTGCCTAGTACTACCTAATGCTCTCTGGGTGCTCCTGCACCATTCTCCCCCTCTTTGCCCAAACCCTAAGGAATGGAAGGAGAGACCAATGACATGTCAAGACCAAACTTTTGGAACTGATCTTCTTGTACCCATGTGGCTTCTGAGTCATGCTTGTTCTTCCACTTGATAAGGTGCTCCATGTACACCTTATGTCTTGTAGCCTTCTTCACTCTTGACTCCAAGATCTTCTCTGCCAGTGGCTTGTCTTGATTAGGTAAGGATACATTGCTGATGTCCTTGAAGATATCCTGACTATTCTGATCCACATCATTGACTATCCCCTTATACTTGATCAAATCAGCCACATTGAACACTAGAGAGATGCCTAGATTAGTAGGTAACTCCACCTTGTAGCATTCTTGCCATACTTGGCCAATACCTTGCATGGACCCACTCTCTTCATATGTAACTTGGTTGAAATTCCCTTCTACAACCTTGACTTGTTAAGGTGGACCATGACATAGTCTCCTTCTACAAATTGCACAACTTTCCTTGACATATCTGCCTTCTCCTTCAATTTTTGAGTTGCCTCAGTGACTATCCTCTTTACCTGCTCCTAAATCTCCTTCATGGTCTGACTGAAGTCATTTGCATGTCCACTTCTTTGTTCCATAGCTCCAAGATCTCTGAGCTCACATATGCCTCTTGGGTGCATCCCATACACAACTTCAAAAGGACTCTTCCCTGTGGTCTAGTTCACACTATCATTTTATGCATACTCAGCTTGTGAGATAACAATATCCCATGTTTGTCCATACTCCTTAGTTAGGCACCTTAGAAGGTTACCTAGCACCCTATTAACCACCTCTGTTTGACCATCGGTCTGAGGATGGTAAGGTGATCCAAAAGACAGGTTAGTACCCAATCTTCTCCATAGAGTCTTCCAAAAGTGACTCATGAACTTCACATCTTTGTCTGAAATAATGCTCAAAGGCAATCCATGGATCCTTACAACTTCCTTGAAGAAGAGATGAGCTATGTAACTAGCATCATGAGTAGTTTTGTAGGGAATAAAATGACTCATTTTGCTAAATTTGTCTACCACTACATAAACACTGTCAAAACCAGTCTTGGTCTTAGGAAGGCCTACCACAAAATCCATGCTCACACACTCCCATGGTCTGTTAGGAATGGGTAGGGGTTGATATAGACCAACATTACTAGCTCCTCCCTTAGCTTTCATACACACAACACATTATTCCACATACTTTCTAACATCTCTTGCCAACTTAGGCTAGTAATAGAATCTTTGCACTAGTTCTAAAGTCTTGTTGATGCCAAAATGTCCACTAAGACTGTCATTATGCTTTTGCTGAATTAGATTTTCCCTCATTGATCATCTTGGAACACATAACTGATTTCCCTTAAACAATAACCCACTTTGCAATGTATACTCTGAGTATTGGCTATGGAAATGGTTCTCAAAGTTAGAACATACCTTATAGACCTCTGAAAAGTCTTCATCTTCCCCATAGAGATCCTTGAAACTCTCTATGCCAATGCTCTTGATCTATATCTCTTGCACTGTCAACAATCTCCTGCTCAATGCATCTGCCACCTTGTTCAACTGTCCCTTCTTGTGCTTGATGGTAAAAGTAAAAGCTTGGATGTATTCCATCCATTTCAAATGCCTATTACTCAACTTCTCTTGTGTGTTGATAAAGCTAAGTGCCTGATTGTCAGTAAAGACTACAAACTCCTTGGGTAGAAGGTAATGCCTCCATTTCCTAAATGACTGAACCAAAGCATAAAGTTCTAAGTCATAGGTTGAATACTTCTTCTTTGCTTCATTGAGCTTCTCACTAAAGAAGGCTGCTATAGGCCTGCCCTCTTGACTTAGCACTCCTCCTACTGCCACTCCACTTGCATCACACTCAACAGTGAACAACTTGTCAAAACTAGGTAACAAAAGAATAGGTTGAGTTGTCACTTCCTGTTTCAGTTTCTCAAAACCTTTCTCAACTTCTTGAGTCCACACAAACTTAGTTTTTAAGCCTCCTTTGATTGTATCTAGGACTGGTGCACATATGCCACTAAAGCTCCTTATGAATTTCCTATAAAATTGAGCCAATCCATGAAAACTTCTTACCTCTGTTCCTGTGGTTGGAGTAGGCCAATTTAGGATGGCTTCCACCTTGCTTGGATCCATCTTCAATGATCCTTTGGACACTACAAAACCCAAATATACAAGATCTTGCTTAAAGAACTCACACTTCTCTAGATTGATTGCCAACTTCTCCTCTTGCAACCTTCTAAGAACCATCTCCACATGTTTTAAATGCTCTTCTGCTATCTTGTTGTATATGAGGATGTCATCAAGATACACTACCACAAATATCCTTGTAAAGTCCTTAAGTACTTCATTCATGAGCCTCATGAATGTACTAGGGGCATTAGAGAGGCCAAATGGCATAACTCTCCACTCATACAACCCATAATTTGTCCTAAAAGCTGTCTTCCACTCATCTCCATCCTTGATTCTGATCTGATGGTATCCACTCTTGAGATCCAACTTGGTGAAGTACTGAGCTCCTCCAAGACAATCCATCAAGTCTTCAATCCTAGGGATAGGGAATCTATATCTGATTGTGATTCTATTTATTGCTCTAGAATCAGTGCATAATCTCCACTTACCACCTTTCTTTGTTTCTAAGACCATTGGTACTGCACATGGGCTGATGCTCTTTGAATCAATCCTTGATCCAACAACTCCTGCACTTGCCTAGCTACCTCTAGGTTTTGATCTGGTGCAAGCTTATAAGCTGCTTTGTTAGGCAATGAGGCCCCTGGTATGAAGTCAATTTGATGACTAATGGCTCTCTTTGGTGGTAGAGTTGCAGGTGCACCATCACTAACTATGCTCTTGTACTTCTCAAGTAACTTTTGGACTACCTCCGGTAAGACTGTCTTTTCAGCCTTGTCTTCTTCTTTAGGTTGTAACATAACCACATATCCTTCACTCCCTTGATGTATGTTGTTAAGGAACTCCTTTCCACTACTCAACATGATGTTTGGTGTCTTTGATTGTCCCTCTTCTTCTTCTGACAGTGACTGCAACTTGAAAGTCTTTCCATCCTTCTTGAATGAGATGGTGTTCTCTTTCCCATCATCTATGGCACCTCTGTCATATTCCCATGGTCTGCCCAATTGTAGATGTCATGCATCCTGGTGCAGGAGCACCTAGGCTGACCTCCACCTTGTTTGTTAACAATTTTGGGCTTGTACTGACCTTAGCCAAGTCAGAGATGTGTGTGTGTTTAGTTTGGACCTTAGAACGTCTTGGTGGAGTGTGGTGAATTAGTCACTAGGACTAAGGTCATCATAGATTAGTACTTGTTAAGCATCCTTTGCTTTAATTAGTTTAGTAGTTTAATGTGAATGTTGAGCCTTTAATGTGCTCTAAACGTATGGCCATTGTTAAAAGATGCTAAGGGACAGTTGGAGAAGTTGTTGGCTCGAGATCAAGGAGATTGAGGTCCTAAATTGAAGGATGGTGGCAGAGTTGTGAGAATGTTGCAAGATTGCATGACAAATTTGTTAGGTTGCATGCAACATTGTTATAGTGGATTCCCTTGAAATTAGGGATGTGGAGTTGAGCAACTCCCCTTGAATGACGGAGAAGGCATCTAAAAGTAGTGATGTGGCTCGTAGAGAGCAGATAGAGAAGTTTTAATCAAATTTTGGCTTGGTGTGAATAAGGAATTGCTGCATTTTCTGTGTTTTCTTGTAAACCCCGTGTGTTTTTAGATAACAGTGATAAAAAGGCATTGTAAATACAGATTCCTTACTGTATTTGTGTTTATAAGGTAGATTAGAGTGACTTCCATCTTGTATTCAGTGTTCTTAGAGTAGATTTGTTATTTCCAGTTCATAGATTAGAGTGTAGGGTGTTTATTTCTATTTTGAGCAGTGAAGATTAAGAATGGCTCCCCCATAAACTCTGTCCATGGGATTTCCCTGAGACTAGCAGAATATGAAAGGGGAGCCACACATTTGTATATATTTAGAAGTAGGAATTTTAAAAATCCAAGCAAGTATGTGTAATCTCAAACCCTAGGCGAGCTAGGACTGCTCGGTTAGGGAATTGAGAGTGAAAATTGAAGAGTACAAGCAGGGGTTGCAAGCATTGTACAGAATCTGTATAGTTCCAGGTAGGGTTAGAAAAGTTCTCCACATGGCAAAGGGATTGAAGCTTCAATCTATTCGTTGGCAGTAGTTTTGAAGGAGGAAGCAGTGAAACCCTAGAAAATAGGACAATTAGCCCTTCTCTCCAAGAGTGTAGGAATCTACCGTATGGTTGGGACAGAGGTCTGACACCTTGTGGAAGATTTAAAGGACTGAAAAGGGTGTCAGGAAGTTCCTTTTAATTGGTAGGTTGTTTGACAATTTTGAGAGAAAAAGTCAAAAAACTGACTGGTAAGGGCTACAAGGATTAGCCCTCTTCAAAGGCAAACTCTTGAGATCGGTAGGAGTGGTGATTGAAGAGCCTCCAAGATGGTTTCAAGTGGATGTGAAATGCATGAAATCAGTGTTTCCAACTCCCCTACAAGTAGCTCAAGGTTGATGATGAAGTTGGCATCTAGACCCTTCTAGGTGTTGGAAGAAGATAGCAAATTCAAGTGGTGTTTGTCTACCCAAGGTAAATCACAAGGTGGGAAACTCTTTGAGAAGAGTTGGAGCAGGGTTTGGCCAATCACCCAAGCTCAACAAGAACCATTGGAGTCAATTTCTATGAAGGAGACAGTGAGAAAGTCTTCTATTAGTTGTGCAAGCAACCTTTGGGTCTGTCATACACCATATTGGTATCAGAGCTAGGTTAGATTCAAGGCTTGTGATTGATGTTGCAGCCCACTGAGTTAGTAGGAGAGAACACACCAGAGGATAGAACCATGGTGACTAATGCTGAGTTGCCTAAAAAGGTAGAAGAGCAAGAGGAAGATAACCGGTTGTTAAGAGAGAGGTTATCTCAAGTGGAGAAGCTCTTGGATGAAGTCCATGAGACAGCAGATAAAGTGAAAGACAAGATAGAGTAGAAAGAAGAGTAGGAAGCCAAGGAAAAAGAAGAGGATTTGGAGGAGGAAGCTCCAAAGCCTGACCCTATTCTTGCTGAAGAACCATTCTTGAAGGCATCGCAAGCCTTAAGTGGTAAAGCATTGGAGGGTGTGCCACTTTTCAGTGGAAAAATGGACCCTGATTCAGTTGTAGATTGGATTGAGAGCATTGAAAATCACTTTGAATGTGATGGCATAACAGAGGCCCAAAAAGTAAAGGTGGCCAAGTCAAGGTTGAGAGGAGTAGCTCTCACATGGTGGAAGTTTGTACAATCTGAAAGAGAGAAAGAAGGCAAAGGTCCTATAGTTTTATGGAGAGGAATGGTAACTAAGATAAGGAAGACCTATCTCCCTGATGATTATGAAGTTCAGTTGCATAGGAGAAGACACAATATGAGGCAAAAGGATATGGATGTCCAAACATATACAGAGGAGTTTCAAAAATTGTGCCTTAGATCAAAGGTGGTTGAAGATGAGAGCATCAAGCTAGCAAGGTACTTGAATGGGCTTAAGTGGTCTATCCAAGAAGATATGAGCTTAGTAAACTTCAAGATAGTCCACCAATGCTATCAAATGGCTTTTAAGATAGAGGAGAAAGGAAAAAAGAAGCAAGAACAAAACCCCAAAGGTAGAGGTAAAGGGAAAGATAGCAAAGGACAAAGAGGAGGTTATGGTGGAAGAAGTTCAGAACCAAGAGCCCAAGAAGTCAAATATTCTGAGCAGCAAGAAGGAAGCTCTAGTAGAGGTGGTAGAGGAAGAGGTTTCAGCTCCAGAGGAAGAAGTGGTGGACAAGGAAGAGGCAGCTACTTCACCAACATGAAATGTTACCACTGCAACGAATTGGGACACCCGACCTATAGATGTCCAGAGAAAGGTAGCACTTCTCATGGAGGAGATAAGAGGACTAATCTGATTCAAGATGAGACTACTGCAGCAGATAAGCATCCTAAAGTTCCATTGAATTCAGAGGAAGGTGAGAACCTCATGATGAGGAGGACTTTGATCAAGGAACCGGTTAAAGAAGAGCCAAGTCAAAGGAGGTCTTTGTTTAGGATAAAATGCAAGATGATGGAAAAAGTGTGTAAGGTCATTATAGACTCAGGTTCAACTGACAATATTGTGTTAGAGGAGGCAGTCAGCAAGCTAAAGTTGACAAGGATACCCCACAACAATCCTTACAAGGTCACATGGCTCAATAAGGGTCAGCATGTCTTGGTGAATGAACAAGCATGGGTGGAGTTCTCAATTGGCAAGTACAAAGACAAAGTTTTGTGTGATGTGTTACCTATGGATGCATGCCACTTGCTCCTAGGTAGACCATGGCAATTTGACTACCAAGTTGTGCATGATGGAGCTAAGAATTCATATACTTTCAAGAAAGATAATGTAACCTTCAAAATTCAGTCTTTGCTAGAAGATACTGAGGTGCAGACAGTAGGTTCTAAATTGCTCATAGCTGGTGAAAAAGAGTTCTTAAAAGCCTTGGAAGAAGGAGAAGGAGTTGGCTATGCAGTGATGATCAAGCCAAGAGAGGTGAACAAAGAGAAAGCAGCTGAAAAGCAAGAGTTACCCAAGGAGATACAGAATTTGCTGCAGACCTATGAAGGTATTGTAAGTAGTGGTCAACCAGCAACATTACCTCCTAAAAGAGCCATAATTCATAGGATAGACTTGATACCAGGAGCCACCCTTCCAAACAAAGCAACTTACAAGATGAAACCTCAACAAAATGAGGAAATAGCTAGGCAGATTCAAGAACTTCTCAACCAAGGTCTCATTAGGAAAAGCATTAGTCCATGTGCAGTACCCACTGTTTTAGCACCTAAAAAGGGAGGAGAATGGAGGCTTTGTACTGATTCCAAGGCAATAAACAAGATAACCATCAGGTATAGGTTTCCCATCCCTAGGATTGAAGATCTCATGGATTGTCTAGGTGAAGCTAGGTACTATACCAAGATAGACTTAAAGAGTGGTTATCACCAAATTAGGTTACATGAGGGTGATGAGTGGAAAACAACCTTCAAAACAAATGAGGGTCTCTATGAGTGGCTAGTTATGCCATTTGGCTTGTCTAATGCCCCCTCCACATTCATGAGACTCATGAATGAAATCCTCAAAGACTACATTGGAAAGTTTGTAGTAGTGTATCTTGATGATATACTAATCTATAGCAGAATAAGAGAAGAGCACCTCCAACATATAGAGCCGATTGTCAAGAAGCTGCAGGAGGAGAAGCTGATGATCAATCTAGAAAAGTGTGAGTTCATCAAAACAGAGCTGGTGTACCTTGGATTTGTGCTATCACATGGCAACCTGAAGATGGATAGCAGCAAAGTGGAAGCCATTCTCAATTGGCCTACTCCAAAGACAACAACAGAGGTAAGAAGCTTCCATGGTCTTGCTCAGTATTATAGAAAATTCATAAGACAGTTTAGTGCTATTTGTGCTCCTATGTTGGATACCATTAAAGGAGGAATGAAAACCAAGTTTGTGTGGAATAAGCAAGCTAACAAGAGTTTTGAGTTGCTAAAGGAAAAGATAGCTACCCAACCTGTTTTGGTGTTTCCAAGCTTTGAGAAGCTATTCACCATAGAATGTGATGCAAGCAATGTAGCTATTGGAGTTGTTCTCAGCCAAGAGGGAAAACTGGTGGCTTTTCATTCAGAGAAGCTAAGTGAAGCCAAGAAGAAGTATTCTTCTTATGACCTTGAGATGTATGCATTGGTCCAGGCTTTAAGGAAGTGGAGGCACTACTTGCTTCCCAAGGAATTCATTGTGTATTCAGACAACCAAGCACTCAGTTTCCTGAATTCACAAGAGAAGTTGAGTCACAGGCACATGAAATGGGTGGAGTACTTGCAAGCTTACACCTTCAATATCAAGCACAAGAAAGGAGCTCTCAACAAAGTGGCTGATGCATTGAGCAGAAGAGTCCTCACAATTCAAGAAATTCAATTGAAAAGCATTGGGATAGATCATTTCAAAGATCTATATGCAGATGATGAAGACTTTGCAGATATTTATAAGGTATGTCTTGAGTACAAGAATCATTTCCATAGCAAATATACTGAATATACCTTGCAAAGTGATCTTTTGTTTAAAGGAAATCAGCTTTGTGTTCCTAGAGGTTCTATTAGAGAGAACTTGATACAAGAAAAGCATAATGGTGCATTGAGTGGTCATTTTGGGATCACCAAAACTCAGGAATTGGTTCAAAGGTTTTACTATTGGCCAAAAATAAACTTAGATGTCAGGAAGTATGTGGAAAGTTTTGTAGTGTGTCAAAAGGCCAAAGGCACTTCTTCAAATGCAGGCTTATACCAGCCACTGCCTATCCCTTCTAGGCCATGGGAATGTTTGAGCATGGACTTTGTAGTTGGTTTACCCAAGACAAAGCAAGGTATGGACAGTGTTTATGTTGTTGTAGATAGATTCAGCAAGATGGCTCACTTTGTGCCCTGCAAAACAACCAATGATGCCAGTCAAATAGCCTCTCTCTTCTTTAAGGAGATAGTAAGAATTCATGGCTTACCAATCAACATTGTATCAAACAGAGATACTAAGTTTATGAGTCATTTTTGGAAGACTCTTTGGCAAAGAATGGGCACCAATTTATCCTTTGGATCTGCATACCATCCCCAAACTGATGGTCAGACCGAAGCTGTGAATAGGACACTTGGAAACCTCTTGAGATGCTTGACCAAGGAGTATGGTCAACAATGGGATCAGATTATTGGGCAAGTTGAATATGCCTATAATGATACTGTCAATAGGTCAATAGGGAAGAGTCCCTTTGAAATTGTTTATGGTCTACATCCTAGAGGTGTTTATGAGCTGAGAGAGTTGAAGGATGGAGTCAAGGGAAGTGGATATGCTGATGACTTTGCTTGTGCAATGCAGGAGATTCATGAGACAGTCAGAAAAACCTTGGCAGAAAATACCATGAAACATAAAACTAAGGTGGATGAGCATAGGAGAGAAGTTCACTTTAATGTTGGTGACTTAGTAATGGTGCATTTGAACAAATCTAGACTATAGAAAGGAGTTTCTAATAAGTTGCAGATGAAGAGGATAGGTCCCTATCCTATCTTGGAGAAGTATGGAAGTAATGCTTTCAAGGTACAATTGCCATATGACAGTGGACTGTCCCCTGTTTTTAATATTGCAGACCTATTCCATTATAGAGGACCACCACCAAACATGGATCAGACCATCCAGGAAGTCATCCAAGATGTGAAAGAACTCAAACTGCCCTCCACTACAGTCAAGCAAGCTGATAAGGTATTGGACACCAGGGTCTACAAGCGAACTAGGAACAAAGAGTATAAAGAACACCTGATCACGAGACATGGACAACCTAATGCAGATGCAGTGTGGATCAAGGAGGCAGAGTTCAAGAAGTTGGGAATTGATCTCAACTTGCTCAATCCAAGGGTGGATTGAATTTTTTTGTTTTGGGGAGGATGGTGCAGGAGCACCTAGGCTGACCTCCACCTTGTTTGTTAACAATTTTGGGCTTGTACTGACCTTAGCCAAGTCAGAGATGTTTGTGTGTTTAGTTTGGACCTTAGAACGTCTTGGTGGAGTGTGGTGAATTAGTCACTAGGACTAAGGTCATCATAGATTAGTACTTGTTAAGCATCCTTTGCTTTAATTAGTTTAGTAGTTTAATGTGAATGTTGAGCCTTTAATGTGCTCTAAACGTATGGCCATTGTTAAAATATGCTAAGGGACAGTTGGAGAAGTTGTTGGCTCAAGATCAAGGAGATTGAGGTCCTAAATTGAAGGATGATGGCAGAGTTGTGAGAATGTTGCAAGATTGCATGACAAATTTGTTAGGTTGCATGCAAAATTGTTATAGTGGATTCCCTTGAAATCAGGGATGTGGAGTTGAGAAACTCCCCTTGAATGATGCAGAAGGAATCTAAAAGTAGTGATGTGGCTCGTATAGAGCAGATAGAGAAGTTGTAATCAAATTTTGGCTTGGTGTGAATAAGGAATTACTACATTTTCTGTGTTTTCTTGTAAACCCCGTGTGTTTTTAGATAACAGTGATAAAAAGGCATTGTAAATACAGATTCCTTATTGTATTTGTGTTTATAAGGTAGATTAGAGTGACTTCCATCTTGTATTCAGTGTTCTTAGAGTAGATTTGTTGTTTCCAGTTCATAGATTAGAGTGTAGGGTGTTTATTTCTGTTTTGAGCAGTGAAGATTAAGAATGGCTCCCCCATAAACTTTGTCCACGAGATTTCCCTGAGACTAGCAGAATATGACTTTTCAGACCTCAGATTACTTAGGACTCATGTGTCCTCTTTTGCATAAGCCACTCTCTTCTCATTGCTTGATGAAGATGCTTTCTTCGGGCACCTATAAGGAGGATGACCTACTTGACTACAATGGTAGCATTTCATGTTTACAAAGTATGAATTGCTCCTACCTACTCCTCTTCCTTTGTTTGAACCACCTTGAGTCCTCTACCTCTGTTATACCCTCCTCTAGAAGGTGTTTCATTTCCATGATCTATGGATTTAAACTCTCCTTGGTTTCTTTGGTCATTGCCTCTACCTTGGTAGCCACCTTGCTGCCCTCTTTGATCTTTTTGATCTTTGCCTTTTCCTCTACCTTTAGAAGCCTGGTCTTGCTTCCTCTTGTTTCTTTCCTCAATCTTGACAGCCAACTGATAGCATTGGTGTACTGTCTTGGGACTTAGAAGATTCATCTCTTCCTAGATGTTCCATTTCAAACCGTTAAGGTATCTAGCGACCTTGAGACTCTCATCCTCTGTCACATTAGACCTCATGCAAAGTTTTTGAAACTCCTCAGTGTAAGTGTTCACATCTTGGTCTTTCTGCCTTAGGCTTTGTCTCTTCTTGTGTAATTGAATCTCATAGTCATCTGGCATGTATGCTTCTCTTATCTTGGCAACCATTCCCTTCCAAGTAGAGATAGGCTGCTTAGCTTCTTTTTCCCTCTCTGTTTGAATGAACTTCCACCATGTCAAGGCAAAACCTCTTAGTCTTGATTTTTCCACCTTTATCTTCTGTGCCTCAGTGATGTCATCACATTCAAAATGGTTTTCCATTCCCTCTATCCAATCCATTACTAATTCAGCTTCCATTTTTCCACTAAACAGTGGTATGCCTTCAAGTCCTTTTCCACTCAAAGCCTTCAATGCTTTCAAGAAAGGCTCTTCCTCCAAAATAGGGTCAGGTTCAGGGATCTTGTCTTCCTCTGCAACCTCTTCTTCCTTTGGTACCTTTCCTTCCAACTTCACATTATTCAATGCTTTCTCAAGTTGCTCTATTCTTTCTTTTAACAACTTATTGTCTTCCTCTTTCTCCTCAACCATCTTAGCCAATTATGCATTTGTCACCATGATGGAAGAATCACTAGACTCAACCTATAACATATAAGATGCTTCCCAAATCTTTTGCTTGCTCTGATACCAGTTTGATAGGGTAGGGTTGGATGAGTCACTCATTGTCCCATGCTCTGGGTCTCACCTTGGCAAACCCTTTGGTGTCACTCTCCACCTTCTCAACCTATAGGCCCTAATGCTTGTTAGGCACCCCTGGTTCTCCTGGCCAACCCTACTATCATCTTCATTTCCCTAACCAATCCAATCTTGGTGCTCTCTCTGCCAATCTCTCCTTAGCCCTTAATCTTCCTAAAGGCTAACTAAAACTCCAAGCTCCACTAACTTGATGCAGGGGTGTGTGATGACTTTCATGGCTTCAAAACCATCTCTCTAGGGTTCTTGATCATTCCCCAATCACCAATTCTCCATCGCTCACACCAAACCCTACTCTAGGGTTTAAAAAGGACTACTGGCCCTTGAGCCCCAATTAGGCCTCCTAACCCGAGAAAAATGGAAATCACTCAAAAATCCTCCAAATCACCTAGGGTCTTTTCTTGGGATTTTTGGTACCCTTGCCCACACCTTGAATATTTTTGGGGTTTGGAGCCTCCACCGTCCGTACACTACCCTAACCAATATTTTAGCACTTTTAGGCTTGTTTGAGCCAAGTTCTGACCTTTTATTTGAACAGTCAGTTCATTCTACCTCCATGCGATCTGTCAGGGCTCCATTCTTCTTCCCAAGCCTTTGCAAGGCTTCCTACATCCACCACATGCCTGGGTTTTCTAGGGAATTGACACCCCTACAACCTTTGTGCTTTGCACTCTTTGACTGTCCTAGCCGGGCACTGTCAAGCTCGCCTAGGAACAATCTTTTTCCAACATTTTCTAACTCCTAATGACTCCTAGACCTAATAAATATACAAGCATGGAGCTTAGCCTCATTTCCCATGGACTATACACTAGGTATAGTGGAAGACAGAGGTCTAAGACTCCATGATTAATAGCTTGCCGGTCTAATTAGCAATGAAAGAAACAAAACTAACAAAGAACAAAGCTAGAAAATGATAAGACAAACTAACTGCATACCACACAAAGCTTGTAAAGTAAATTCCACACGTGCCACACACTAATCAGTGGCTAGAACCCTCCATTAACACACAAAGCAAAACTAAAAACCATAAAATTGTAAGAAATTCATTACTTTTCCTTATGAACAATAAACTCCAAATGATACAAAGCTTTTCCAACCTCAATTCTAGTTCGAGTCCCACCTTTTAAAGGTTCAAAAGTTGTTACATCTCCCCTTGGTCGGACATAACCCCACATTAGGCCAAAATTGCACAAATGCAACATTTTGGGCTTTATTTCTAACTCCTAGTGAATCCTAGTGAAACAAGTTGAGAAACTCATTCATTCTACCATAAGCTACTAACTACTAACACTACTAACTCAAAACCAAATGGTCAACATGACCTTAAAGCATCAAAAACACAAAATCTCATCCTAGGCTTCCAAATTTTGCCTAGTGCTACCTAATGCTCTCCAGGTGCTCCTGCACCAGCCTCCTAATCTATCCACCAACATACTCAAATCAAGTATGGTATATGTCATGTTTGACCCTATGTGAACCTAAATTTGAGTTAGGAATTATTCTAGAATCCTTATGTGCTATGAAATGCTAGTGTGTGCTTGATTTAAATGATTTCCTAATTTCTTGATTTTCCATAAAAATATTTAATGAATTGCCTATTTGCATGCTTAATCATGTTTTAATAATATAATTGAGTTAAAGAAAATATTTAGATGATGGTTTAAATTACCTTTTTATTGTAAAATAATGTTTGATGAGTTAAAAGATTGTTTTATGTCCAAGGGTTATTTCCATAAAAATTGGGAAATATAGTTAAGTTAATTAATTTTGATATTTGATTTCATCGTCTTGATTATATGATTTCAAATGAATGAAGGTAAATTATTTTATTTTCAAAATAATTTTTTTGGGGAAATTAGAAATAAAGAAAATAAATTAAAATAGAAAATTGGAAAAAAAAAGGTTCAAAAAGGAAAAGGGTTGGTCATTTTTGAATTACTCATTTTTGTAAAGATTTTGCTCTCAAAACCCTCTTCTTATCAATTTGTTAAAATGGAGTTCTGGGTGCAATTAGGAATGGATTTGGATGGGAATTATTTTGTATGGGAAGGGAATTGCATGTGAGTGGATTATTCATCTCTCCTTGTGTTTTTCAAATTGTTTGTGATTTGGTTTTGAAAAAAAAAAGTAAGTGTTGATTTCTCCCTCTTCATCTATTCTTTTTACTATTTGATGCAATGCGTATTATTAGGTGAACATAAGATCTCCCCAGTGTATTTTAAATTTTCAATTTAGAGTAATATTTAATTATTTTGCAAATTTTGAAAATTTCCAAATGGAGGCATGATTATGGCAAAAAATTCTAAAATCATGAAAACGTGAATTTTACCTTAAAAGTGTGTTGTTGGGTACATTTAAAGCAAAAGGGTATTTTTAGAATTGTTACCATAGTTTTAAATTCCCTTCTAAAAACTATGTAAACTTTTGCAAATGAGTTTTATCATAAAGTTTCAGCTTTTATCTTAGTTTCCATAACCTCATCGAGTTCTGAACTAGTTGTCACAACCTTGCTTTGTTTCACTACCTTCATAATAAAATTTAGTGATACCTTTTGGTCAGCTTTCATAAAAGTTCTTGAAACTATGTTGGCACTCAAAACGGTTCTCACAACCTAGCCAAAGGTTGACATCAAATGAGAAGAGTTAAGTACTTGGTCAAGCTATTGGAGTTTTGGAAAGTTTCAAAGGTTTTGAAACCTATGTTGGGCTCAGAGAAGGTTTTAAAAGCCTCATTTTTGTTTGATTGCATACTTTCTTCTAAGATCCATCCTTTTAGAGAGTGAAATTACATATTCAAATATGGCATTTCAAAGGTCTCAAGCAAAATGAAGATTAGAACAATTATTTTGAATCTTAAAAAGGTTTTGAAACCTCTATTGGGCCTCGACGAAGTTGTTGAAACCATGACTATAGTCAAAGTGATTTATATTATAATGGTTGTGTCCTTTGAAGGATGTTTTGATATAGACTTTCAAATAATTATAAAGGTTTTGAAACCTTTGTCAGACTTCGAAAAGGTTGTCAATTCTGACAAAGGTTTCAAAATCGATTAATTCTCCAAAAATCTCTCACAACTATTCCCGTTTAAAATTTAAAAAACGTCGGAACTAAATACAAGATGGGAAATCTCACATGCCCCAATTTTTAAGAGCGCCATTAATGCTCACCTACCAATTTTAGACATTAATTGTAGGTACCTATATAGCAATCATGCTACTAAAAGAGCTCATTATAACAAGCATTCAAAGAGATTTTATTGAGGTCAAAAGAACAAAATTATGAAAGGCTTTGAGCGGTGATTCTTACAGTGTTCAAGTTTAACATAGAGGTATAGTGATTTTATTCTTGGCCCTAGCTTATCATAAAATAATTTTAGGGGAACTCTTGTGAATTTGGATAATTAAGTGTCATTTAAATAGCTCATATAAGTCAATTAAATCATCCCCAAACACAAATTACGTCTATATTCACTTGAATTTTATTGACCATGAAGTTTAAGTATTTGGGTTATGAGCACTTGTCTAGTCTTTCGAGTACATTGCCAGAAATTGGGGATATTAAATTAGGGCACATAAACTTGAATGAATTTTGGAAGAAGATTGGAAAAGAAGATAAGACCCAATTACTTAGTGTTTGATTGATGTGTTACAAGCCGCGACCTTTCTTGTAGCAGTACAATGCACTGACCTGGTCTTGGAATGTATTAACCACTATGATCCTAGTGCAAGAGAAATTAGAACAACCGATAATAGATTGGTGGTAAAAATTAATAGTAACACATTTGCCTCATTTTTGAAATTTATAAAGAGAGTTATATGCAAACTTTAACTTCACTCTCTCTTACCATCACTTCTAGGAGAAGAAAGGACAATACAAAAATGATATTGCCTGGGAATGGTTTGCTACTCCAAAGAGAGGTAAATCTCAGTTCTCTAAAAATCTATATAGAACCTATTTTTTTGATTAAATTTCTAATATGATTGTGCTTTTGCATTGACTAAGAGATAAGGAAAGATCTCATGAATTCAAATGTAGTGCCCCTCTGTTGCGAGCTTTCTAGATATTTGTGTAAGTGTTTATTTGTGTATCGTTGTTTAGGGTGTTATTGGATTATGCGGTAAACGATGGCCTTGTTTACTCAATTAATTAAATTAAAATTGATTTGCAAGGTTGTTTAAATAAAATTGGAAATTAAAATAATCATTAAATAAATTAACAATTAAATTAAATGGTTTCATTAAAAGTAAAAGTGTTGTTATTAAATAAATTGATTAAAAAGTATTGTTTTAAATTAAAGTTAATAATAATAATGGATAAGTTATTATCCTGAAAAGATAATTATTTTAATGTAAAAAATAATAATATGAATTTTTAATTAATAAAGGGGATAAGATTTCAATTGAATAAAAAGTGGAGTGTAAAATGGAAAACATTCTGAATTTTAAATAAATGGGAAAGATATGATTTCAAACTAATTTGTAAAAGGCAAGAAAAGATGAAAGCCAATTTTGGTTTTAAAAAAAAAAAGTTGTTGCTCTACAAGAATAATTGTCAGAATAATAATAAATAATATTATTTTATAGTCCACGATACCCGGCAATCTGTTTTTGGGTCTACAGACGGCCTACAGCAATATGGGACTCCTCGTACTCCCAATATTGAGGGAGGCACCTAACTCGTGCTCCACAATACGAGGTGTACATACCTTACCCCCTGCAGGATTTGAACTTGTGACCTCTCTTTCAAGAGTACAAGTTCTCCACCAGTAGAAGAGATTATAGATCTAGGCGGAGGATATTGCTTTCGATTTGAGTTATTCCGGGGGATTATTGATTTCTTTGTCTCTGGAAAGAATAACTAGTTTGCAAAAATTTGGAATACGGGGATCTTAGAAAAGGGGAAATTGGAGAAACTGATTTGGGGATGCACGAGATAACTACGGAAAAAGAGTAAGCAGAGAAGTAATCAGATTATGAAGGACACAACGATAGGTACAAGAATTGAGGAAGGGCATTTCAAGGTACACTGTGCTCTATACCTCCATAGCAAGACAATGTTTAAAAGTGAGTCTATACTTAGTGTATTCGGCTATTTCTTCTAACATATTGTCACTGTTCCTACGGTTAGTCATGTCGTTTCTAAGCCCATGTATTTAAAATAAGAGGATCATAGTCGCTTAAAAACCTCAAGCTTGTCCCTTTGGTATTCGGCATTATTTACTATTCTATTGCAATCGATATGTGATTGTGTTTTAATTGGATTGCCTGGAGTTCGATCTTTAGCAAAGCACCTCCATCGCTATCTCATTTGAGTTAATGGCGCACTTAACCTTTCCGTTGAGATGTGCCATGCCTCCTTCTTTCTACCGCACTCCCTGACGACGCCATGAAAACCGCATCATTTCATATTCTCTTTAGATCTGTTGATGGAATGCATGGGGGCGACAGACTCCATAGATTATCCGAGTGTGTTTGTCTTGTCTTTTAGCAACCATACGTTTATCAAAGTTGCGCCTCCCCATTCTTTCCTCCTGCATGCGCCCCAACCTTAATGTCTTGGTATTGAAGGCTCCCGTTGAATAGCTCATGCGCCGCTCCTCTGATCATTGGACACATTATATTGGGTTTTGTCATTGTTGTCGATTACCCTGCTTCGCTCATATAGTAGTTCCCCTGCAAACTTAACCCGTTTCTCTCTTTGGCATCGTTCAATCCTTCTAGAGTCATCATCTGAAAACTTCACATACAAACGCCCTTCCCTGTAGCCACAACTAGATGTCATGTATTTTGTAGTAATGAATCTGCCCATGGCTATGTTGGGCGTCCTACGTTATGCATCATCATGGGTACTTCGATAAGTTTGGGCATTCAATGATTGTTTCTTGTAGTATTCAAAGATTATCATTTGTATGGAGTTTGGAGTGCTCACCATATAGTTGGTCTGGGAAGGATATGTTATCATGCTTGGAATCCAATCGTTAATTATCGCATTGGAGATTCAAATATATGTATTATGTTGATGAGTATGAAATTAGTTTGGCATTTTGTCATTTCTGAAAGTATCGACTGTTTTATGCACTATGAGATTGTCTTGTTTAATTCAATGAATAAGATTTAAGTTTTAAATTGATTGGTCTGCCTTCATTCGCCAAGTCGATTCCTCCAACTCGCATATCAATTCATAGCACCCATATCAATGTATCGTTTCAAATTTCTCTGTTTTTCATCAGTCTCCTTGCTATGTTGAGCCGTGCATCTCTCCTTCTCTCACTTCCATATAGATTTTTCTATGGTTTACATTCAACCTCGTTTATATTCGAATTTATCTCCATATTTTCTGAGATGTCTCTATGCTGAGGTTTTCGGCCTTACTCCCGACCGGTGCTATTTGCTTGATGGTTTCTAAAGCCCTTGCATTAAAAACCTAGGAGGGTCTCCCCATGTCATCACCCTTCTCCTTGAAGCGATCTCTTTCCCTTCGTAGGTTGTTTTATTTCAATTATCCATAGTGCGCGCCCCTCCTCCTTTTGATCGCTGCATACACTATGTTCTAGACCTGCGCATAATATGTTATTGATTCATTTTCTTGTTTGAAACAGCCACTGTGAATTGCCTCAAATGCATTTGGCTTATATGCCTTAGTTGGAGATTTGATAAAGTATTCCAATCAACATCCTAATATACATTAAATATAGGGGAATAAAAAGACTATCATTATAACTTAAAAGGCAGTAGTTTGCATAACATTTAGTTACATACAGATTTACTATTCTTAGAAGTGGAAATTTAATATGGAATACACCCGCCTGTCATTGTAGTACACATGAAATCTCGTCGACTATAAGATTAGGGTATAGTTAAGAGTAGTTGTAGAAAATTGCTATTTACTTATTTATATTTTGACATTTGTTTAGATCACATATATTTTGACACTAAGTTTATTTATTCCTTTACATGTGAAAGAGGGTAGTGATAGGTTGGGAAAATAAAAGAATCGTCTTTAGGAAGTGGATAAGTTTAGGAATTATTATAAGTGTGAAGCTATACTATACAATCGTGTTTTGAAAAAGGAAATAAATGTGTATTGAGTTCACCTCCTAGTTATATCGTTGGAATAGTTTCTTTAAGTTTGTTATTTTAGTAAGTGATAATAAGGTAGAAGAGTAAATTTGAGAATAATTAATATGGAAAATTAATTTACTTATAAGAATTCCAAAGGGAATATTGTTACTTTAGATATCTATTGTATCGGACTTAAATTGAGTAATTAGTCTTGAGGGAAGGAATAATGCTTTGACAAGGTCATAATTAATGTTAATTGGATAATCAGAGGGTTTAGTTAAATGCTTGTATTTGGTAATTTATTTAAAGATGAATTTGTTGTATTCTCAAATAGTGGAATTAAAAACATTAAATTAATGGAGGATTGCTTCATTAGTGATGTAGTTGGATATATGTGAGTAAAAAGGTAATAGCTCTATTTATTTATTTGGAGTATTTCTAAAGAAGTAAATAGATGAAACTTCTTTATATGTATATATGGATACCTATAACTTGGTAGGTTATTGTCTCAATATCTGAAAATTAAAATTGGGCTACCTGTAGTTAGATATTTGAAATGATTCATTTATAATAAGTAGATTAGTAAATGGAAACAGTTATTTAGATGAAGTAGGTTGCTTGTTGGTTTATTTGGAAATGTAGGTTTACTTATTAAGTTAAGGGTATTAACGGTGGTGTATAATGTAAATGATATCCTAAATGTTCCTTATGTTTTGTCACTTGAAAGTGTTAGTGAGAGTGCTCTATAGCATAAATATGAATTGAGTTAATTAGAAAGTATGTGAATAGAATTGCTTTAGTGATTTTTAAATGATTTTATAAGGATGCAAAAGTAAAATGTAAATTGTTTGTTTAGAATAATCTTTGAGATTAAATACTTTGTTCATGTAATGGAACCAAAAGGTAATTAGTTGTTTATGATGTTAAGAGTGTGAAAATATATTTATCATGAATATAATGTAATTGAATGTTTATTATTCCTTATGAATAGTACTTGGAACATATTTGTGCTTTTTAAAGTGGATTGTTGATGCCTCCTTTTGATGTATCTTCTTTTTTTGCATTATCTCATTTTGAGGAGATTTTATCCATTGAGTCTATGTTGGAATTTGTGGGTTTTTATAGTGAATGTCTTCACGTGATTAAGGTGGATCTTAGACGGTTCTATTTCAATGCTTTTTCTTCTTGTGTGATCTCAATTTGAGAAGATTTATTGGATTTATTTTAAATATTTATTGGGTATCTGTCTTATTGTTTTGCCCTTGTTTGTGAGTGTTGGGGCAGTTTATTTTGTAGGCTTCCAAAGGCAGTGGGAAAGTTGTGTTGTCAAAATTTCATGATCTGACCTTTGTTTCGATTCTTGTGGGTGTTACCTTGTGTTGTTATGCCTTTGTTGTGATCCTTGGGCGAGATGGTTCATGCCTCGCACGTGCACTGGTTTTGTGGCTTTAATGTTTGGTACACCCCTTGTTGTGTGAGATTGGTTTTGGGCTACCAGGGAGAGTGGCTCTTCATGGGGGCCGACGCACAAAGGGGTAGCCTGGATAACCCATGGTAGAGTTGTCTAATAAATGAAAACCTAATTAAATGAACTAGTGGGTGGGTAGGAACACATTAACTAAAGATAAGTAAGTTGCCTTTTCCACGCCGTTAGTGCTTCCACAGACTAAGGGTGGGCTGAGGAGGCCATGGTCGGTAAGATCGCTACCTCATCCTCATGAGAGGCTAGTGGTCCTGCACGTGTCACCCTATGGGGCCGGCGCCTAGTGAGAGACAACCAGGATAACCATGGATGGGGGTCAACGCCTAGTGAGAGGCAGCCAATGACACTCTCCTGTAGTATCCCTTTTTGTTGCCTTTGTACCTCTAGAAGCGGTTGTATCTTTTGTTGTTGAGGCAATTATTTCTCGGTGTTTGTTGTTGAAGCCTCCTTTTAGTTACTTGTTGTTGCATATATGCCTCATGGCAACTTTATTGATGTTAATGAAAGGTGTCATTTGATATTGCGATCTCATTTGAGAGCTTTGGATCCTATTGTTGATTGGCACCTCTTATGGTTATTTAGTGTTGATCTAAAATATTGGTAGTTGGTTCTTGTGGACTTTTCATTATTTTTGTTGTGGTTAAGAGTTGGCAATGTTATGGGTTGTTATCCTTGTTGTGGAGTCTTGTTACCATTGGTTTGCTTGAATTTTTGGTTGAGGATCTTTCTTGTCAACTCCTGGCATGGGAGGTGGGCTTTCAAGTCCATGTGGTTGGGTGGAACGTGCTAAGCACCCCATTGTGTCCCCATCTGAAGATCCAGTTGTGTAGAGTTGTTCCTCATGCAGTGACTCCAAGGATGTACCATAGTTGGATCCAGTCTTGATGTTGGAACTCATTCTTCTTTTTGTATTATTCCATGTTATTGTATTATTCTTGTTCTAGTTGGGAAGTACCGTTGTATTGATGCAATCCTTGAACAATGTAATATCATAATTTTAATGTACTTGTGTACCCCAATTCATCATTGTAATGTATATATATGTACACTTGATTATGTTACATGTTCATTTATGGATGTATGCACATTTGTTTACTTATGCTATATTATGGGTTCACATTGTAATCTTGAGATTCATTAGGTATCGTTAAGAAGTGGGTTCATGTTTAGTAATGTTGTCACATGTACCCCAGAGGACATGGTTGTTATTACATTGATATAATTACATTACATGTATTGTATGTTAATGTACATCTCATATTATGTTGTACTTCAAAAAAAAAAGTGTTGTAATTTTGTTAAGTTCTAATTGTCCATTGGGGTTCACATGGCGGGGCGTTACATCAAATATTGGATGTACTTCTTCATACAAATAATTATTCATGGTGAACATTACCTTGATCGAGAGTAGCTTAAATATGATCAAATGCACTCCATGATAATTTATTTTCCTCTCAAAAAATCATTCTTTATGCCTTCCTAATTATTCTATGATATCGCCTACACCAAACCTTGGCCAAGCTCGAGACCATTGAAGTTCATGACGAAGAAGTTCAAATATATGATTATTATGATAAGCTCCAACTATAGGAGAGCTTCAAACATTTTAGAAGATTGAATGATGCATTCACCTTGAGAATGTTAAGAGAAATACAAGGGGATATAGGTTTGAGGATATCTTCTAGAGCAATGTAATTAATTGATACTTATGGAAGTCGTTTCATACAATTCCAAAGGTTCAC
This sequence comes from Sequoia sempervirens, assembly GCA_007258455.2. Classification (NCBI taxonomy): domain Eukaryota; kingdom Viridiplantae; phylum Streptophyta; class Pinopsida; order Cupressales; family Cupressaceae; genus Sequoia; species Sequoia sempervirens. Next base: position 92,290 of record VDFB02359399.1, read on the forward strand.
TTATATTAAGGTTGGGGGTTTTGATGGAAATCCCTACAAGTTGCCTAAATACGTAGAAAATAAATTTATCCTAATTGAAGTGTGTAGACAGATCGCGGAAGTAAATAAAATATACCAAGAGAGAAAAAGGTAGGAATTCAATTCCCTATTGGTCTCAAGTATTACTCCTATAATTCAATGCCCAATGCCCTTGATATTGAAAGAGATTTGACAATATATATAATACAATTTTATGAAAGGAGGTTTCCATTTGACAATAAGATTTTCATCAAAAATAATCTACAACTAGGGCCTAATTTTTATTATATCCCACATTTGGAGGATTATTGGGTAGATTATGTAGATGAGTATGAGGTTCAAATAAGGAGTTGGATAAGGCTAAATTTAAGACAAATTGTGAAATTTAGATTAGATTGGGATATCCAAGGCCTAGATGATGATGAATTTGATCTACTAGACCCATTGTTTGTCAATCATGTACATACTCAACCAATTGTATCTATAGATTTGAGCATTAAAGAGTTAGAAACTATTGATGCCAAAACTATAATGGTACTTAGGAGAACTCAAGATTGGGTGGCAAAGAAGACTACAAAAAAGAAAAATTATATCATCTTGTTATATAATTCTTTTATCTAGTAAAAATTGTATAAAAATTATGTCATCTTCTTCATTAATTAATATAAGTATATCATTTGGAAGGTCATAGGGGAATTACCAAAATTTTAAAGTTTATTATGGACACATATTTTTTGCAAACTAAGAGATAACCCTATTTCCTTCTTAACAAACATGATTTATAGTCACCCCTTCAAAGGATTGGATTATGCTTAAATCTTTGATCATTAAGTTTTTAATGAACTAAGAGGGAGAGGTTTTCCTCAAGAGATAGTTGATGATGTTTAAGGAGTCTCCCTTGATGGAGAGATGAGTAATATTCATCTCTTTGGCTATTTTTAATCCTCACCAAGCAACATTAGCCTTTATCTAAATTTTGTTTATGCCTTAAGGTTCTTTACATTGCCATCTATAAGAACAACCTTGGAATCTATTAGAGACCCACCCTCGCTAACCAGTCTAGGATTACCTTTATAAGAATGATCAAATTTTGATTTTACCCATCTTGGTATGGACATCTCCATCTGAATTTCTTTCTATAAATATTATTTTGGTTCTTATTAGTGATATTCAGGTCTAGAATGTTCCAATTAGTTGTCACTCTTAATTCCTTTTTTTCTTTTCCTTTGCTTCTTTTCATTATTGATCATTAGTAAATTTTTAAATATAGACTTTTTGATTCTCATAGTAACCCTATCCACACCTTGGATAATTTTCTAAAATTTAAAAGTTTCATTATCTCCATAGGCCCCCAAACAAATAACGGAGAGTAAAGAACCATCATTTTTTGAGTTTCTCACTACTGAAGGAAGATACCCATTAGTTGATGAGGTTGACTAGTGAATTAGGTTATACCTAGCCCACTTCAAATTTGATCAAGAACCCCTAATATTTTCATAATAAATGTGCACTCCAAAAGAAGGTGATTAACAATTTTAACATCTTAAAAAACTTGATTTTAAATTGAGCAGTGGGTGGGATACTAGTGTTGGGCAGGAATCTCCTAGTTCTTGAGTTTCTCTGGTTTTCCATGGAAGTTTGTATGCCTCCAAACAATTCATGCCCCCAAAGGTCTTCATGAGCTTGGTGGGTCACCTTTGGTACCCTCCCCTACTACCAAATTTTTAGGCAGTCAGAATCCATCACCTAGCTAGAATACCCTTTTTTGGACATCAAAAATAAATTCTCAAATGAGCTACAGATTATTCAATCTCAAGAAGGAACACCCATCAAAATTAAAGATTTATCTATTGATCGCATTGTGACAAAAATGGGGAACTCTCTCATTGGAAGGTTTGTAGGAAGGCACCCTAACATTGACTCGGTAAGAAGATGGGTTGAAGCAAGATGGTCAATTAAAGACTTCCTCTCAATTTCTCAAAGCTCTGTAAGGGCCTTTCTTGCTTTGATTTCTCCCTTTAGGAGGATTTTCTGAAGGTTTTAACTGGTGGTCTAGGTAGAGTTTGGCTCTCTACAAGGTAAAAGTACAAAGACATGTCACACTTTTATAAGAAACGACCACCACTAATCGAACTTTTAAACTTGAATCACTAAAAAGTGGTATATGTTTTTTGAATTTTGAAATTATGTAAACTAATAAAATGTGTATTTTTTAGTATATTTTATGTTTGTATTTTTAAAAAAAAATTGAAAAAAAAATGAATATAGTTTTTTATAAATTGAGACTATAATTTAGTTGTTAATAAAATGATGAAAAATGAAGTTACATGAGACGTCAATCTTTATATAGTAATTCTTTTTTCCATCAAATTTTTTGTGTATACTTATAACTTGAAACTTTAGTGCATGGCTTTTTTTTTTCCAGTTTTGATAAATATATATATTTAAATAAATATTAAAATGTGCATGCATTAAACCATAGCTATTTCCATTTGATGTCAACTTTTATATTAACTATTTATCTAAAATAGAAAAAAATTATAATACCATCTTGCTATAAATTCTTTTGTCTAGTGCACATTTTTTTCAAATTTTTTTAATTAGTTTCAATATTTTTCTTGACATGGTAATCAACCTAATATTTGTTATGTTGATAACCTACTTTTAGTAAAAAATAAAATATAAAATATAAATAATAAACTATTAAAATATATTGTTGAAAACTACACTTATGAATCTACAAAAGGGTATTTTAATTTATTTTTTTTAAATGTTATTTACATGCGTACAAAAGTTGTCAAAATATCAAGTTTTTTAAATTATCCATTTTTTTGGTAAATTGGCCTCAAAGTGGTGCTAAATATGCATTTAGCCCACTATTTTAGTTGGATAAGTTATTGACATGTCTAAATTATCTAGAATGAAAATTATTAGATCATATCTTTGACCAAAATTGATTTTTAGTTAGAAATACTAAAATTCACTTGTGTTGATAAGTCGGTTGAAAGTGGGACATAGCTTTGTACTTTTACCTTGCAAATGGTGCCTTAGTTTTGAACCCTTTATGCACTTGATTAAAGTCCTCCTAACCTAGGTTAGGCTCTTAAGCTTCCTCTTGGAGTTTAAGGATGAGGAGATCATAACGGAAGTGGCCAACTCCTTTGAGAACTTCCTCTCTCTGGACAACATCACCAAGGACTGGTCCAGATTGATGTTTTCTTGCTTTTGTGTTAGCATTAAACCTAATAAGATTCTCCCTACCTCATTCACCCTTAAATCCAAGTTGGGCAAGTGGTCTCAATCTATTGAGTATAAGAACTCAACTCTCTTTCACTAAATTTATTCTTTGGTGGGTCATCTCTACAACACTAGCCAGCTAACCACCCAAATAGGGATAAAAGTATCACTATATTCTCCTCAAATCTCTTTATCCAGGCTTGGAGGAGCTCCTTGAGCACCCCTCCTTCAAATTCTTTGATTTATGCTTCTTGATCCTTGTTTAAAGCCCTGTCGGCCCCTCCTAGCTCGGTTACTATTGATCAGAATAAGGTAGAGCCCAATTTTTTCCCTTTGGTGTTGGACCCTAGGAGCAGCACATTTTAGACAAGCAACCCCCTCCTGGTCCTTGTTCAAAGCTCCAGCTACCCCTCTCATGTTGGTTCAAACCATGGTAGTCAACACTAGTGCTATCTTGGAGGTGCCTTCATTGAATATTCTTTATTTGGCCTCGATGGTTCAAGGGCCCCTAGAGATGAGCCTTCCACCCTAGGAAGCCCTCCCCTTAAAGGATCCTTCTCAGAAGGTGAGTTTAGCTTCGCCTCTTAGTGGTTTGTAACAAGAATCTTTAAAATCTACCTCCTTCTGTGTGGTAAGATTTAGGCTAATCAAAAAATTCCTTGTTCTCCATCCCTGTCACATTTTGGGTTTGGGATGTGTAAATAAATAGACATTGGAACCAACTCAAAACTAGGTCAGAGATCTACTAGAAAAATAAAACAAAAAACAACGAAAGATATCACTAATGGGAACCAAACTACTTTGGAGCAATTAGGCTCCAAAAGATCTAAAAAATGTTAATCCTTTCATGGAATGTGAGGGGGCTAAATAGCTGAACTAGATTCAAAAGGTAACCGATTCAATTGGTCCAACAAAAGATCAAGCAAAAATTTGATTCAAGTAAGACTAGACAGATGCCTAGTTTCCTCTAACTAGGATCTGGACTCCAATTTCTCCCTATCCTCTCAAGATTTGGTTCTTATCATACCCCCTTTTGCTGAACTGGAACATTCCTAATCTAAGTATCCCTTCTACATTGAATTAGTGTGGACCCATCATCCTTATCTTAGAGGGCTTCTGGAGGACTGTGGAATACCACAGTTAGAGGTTCAACAATGTTTAGACTTTCTTTCAAACTAAAATGCTTAAAAGGGAATCTAAAAGATTGGAAAAAATTTATTTTGGAAATATCTTTACCCAAAAATATTCCTTAAAAGCCTAAATTAGGAAAATTCAACAAGAAATAGATGTTCTTGAGTCTTCATTGGATCTAAAGCATAAGAAAATAATAGTTTTAGGTTCATCTAATATGGAATGGGGATAATGGGGGTGATGAACCTATCTTTCTTTTGTTTCATTAGGAAAATAAATCTCCAGAATGAATTGACTTACAACCCTTAGGTGAGTCAACTCAATGAGGGAATATGTTTGTTTCCTTATGATTGGGGATGGGGGTATCAGCCTGAACAAAATTTTTGGGAGAAAAACTAAAAATATTAAATCAACTCAATTATGTTCATTCAAACTTGAATCGTCAATTTAAAGAATAATACAAACATAAACAACAAAGTTCTAGTACATCTAGAAATGGTTGAGTGATGTGTAACTGTCACTAAAATGCAGTTTTTTTTAAGACTACTTGGGACTCATTCGCCCATCGGTGAATGGATCTTTGTGCGGAGGTTTGACTTAGCTTTTGGGATCCTTTGGTGTCAGTCTATAGATTTTGTTTGATCCAAGCTTCAATGTTAGATAGTCAAAAATAAAGTTTATAGGTGAGATTTCATGGATTGACAACAAATATGACTTCTTACAATTTTGCCACTTTGCAACTTTGAGATCTTCAATCCTTCTTCAACCTATAAACCTACACATTCACAAAAAGGAGAAAAATATTTTTTTTGGTGGATAGGGGTTTTCCTTGGTCAAACCTCATTTTGGTAATTAAACCTTGAATTGAAATAATGAAACATGAAAGGAGTGGTGAATGAACAATGTTATGGTGCAACTCACCAAACCCTTGAATAAACCTTTGGAGGATTGAAATCTTGATCTTGATCTTACATGAAATGGCTTCAATGGATGTGGATCTTGATACTTGAATGTTGACTTTGATCTTTGATACCTACATCACAATGTTAGCTCCAAAAACATGCATGATGCATAAGACCTTGACATCATGCTTGAGATCTTGATTGTTGCAATAAATTACTAATAAATCTTCCCTTGAATTCTCTTGATAATAATGTTAGCTATACTTTTTTCTCACTTGAATTTCTTAGGATTTGAATTGATAAAAAGACCTTGTATTTATAGGTATCTATCCTTAATTTCCTGAAAATTAAACATTACAATCCAACATTGAAATTTGAATTCGGGGACATTAAAATACCGCCAAAAATATATTTTAAATTTGGTTTCAAAGGCCTAGGGAGGACCCATTCTCCCATGGGTGAATGGGTCTCAGGTCCCTATTCGTGGAACACACATTGCTCAAGGTAATTACTTATGTGTTGCCATTAATTATTGTCGAGTTTCCCCTTCGAAAAATGTAATTTATTAGGCTTATAAATGTGAAATAGGGCTTATTAAGGCATAATTAAGTCTAATTTAATTTGAGGGGACCCAAAAAAAAATTGAAAATGTAAAAGAACTTACATTTTACTACACTACATTTAGCCCCAACTTTAGTGAGAGGATGACCTTACATCAAACTCACACTAAAGTAGACAATCAAGAGAGGTCTAATTGTATAACTGTTGGAAAGATAAGATGACATAGGTCAAGGAGGATGATCAAGCCCCCAAGATCTAAGATTTCATGGAAAACTAGCAAAGGCACAAGGAGACACATGCCTATGTTTTATATGTAGCAGCAATGACAAGATACTCAATCATACAATGTCAAAGACTTAAAGAAATAAAGAAAAGGGGTAGATCAAGCCTTGACTGTTTTTCCATCTAAATATGGATCAAGCCTTAGCTGTTTGTCCAAAAAAATTTACAAGTGGAAACTCGTTGTCCACTATGAAAATAACATGCGCTCACATGGGCTAGTGAAATTTGTTGTCCACTAAGTGAGCCCCAAGAAGTGGCTAATGAGAGATTCATTAGGCTCCCATTGTACTAATCATACCAAAGTTATACCTCTTGATAACTTTGATAAGGTGCTACACAATATGAATTTTGAGCTTCATAAGGATAGCAAGCTATATTATGCTACACTTATGAACTAAAAATGGCTCCACTGGAAAGCAAGGTGTGTTATGCTTGGTGGCCATGAAAAAGGATTGTAACTTTGAGCTTCACAAGTTTAGAAAGCTTCATTATGCTAGGCACTCATGAATAAAATGCAAATAGGATGAGGCATGTTCAAAGGTTTTTTTCTTAATGCATGTAAGGTCTCACCTTAGGGAACATCATGCTTGACATCACCATCACTTGAGAGGATAAGTCAAAGAATAAAAATTCACAACTTAGGGAATGCAAACCGTCACATTACCACTAAGAGGAATGCCATATGCAAAGAAAGGTCATACTCTTGAAAGACATCAATCCTAATGTCACCAAGAAGACTGCAGTAAGAAATATGAGTTATAGTAAAAAATGTCAAAATGATAATGCCAATGTATGCCCCCGGTATAAAGAAATTGCTAAGCACCATGATGTGAGCAATTTATTTAAAGTAGAAAAATGATAAATGCTAAACAATAAAGAAGACATGAGAGCTTGTTTGGAAAGCCCTATGTCAAGGATATGTTTCCAAATGAAGCTATGTCATGAAGAGGGTTTGTCCCCCATAATAAAAAAAATCATAGAAAGAAAAGTATGTCACATGGGAGCCAACTTAAGGCATGTCGTCCACATCCCAAGCTTGTTCTTATATATACATGGAAGGTGGTCAACCAGCCCAAAAGAGGCAATGACAAGTGCCATATTAGGACAAGGCTACCTAACCCCTTACCCCTCAAGGGAAAAAGGTGAGCCAAAAATGGATGATGATATGCTACTCCTTGTGAAAAGGAAATATGATTGCATAAATCCAAGTTTATACCCTCATGCATGGTAGTGAATATGCTATGATACTACAACTACCACATGACAAGGAGTAGCAACTAATGTTATTGATTATAATGAGTAGACAAAGTATCAATTTTATGCATATCTAATGAGATATTTCCGCATGTAGTATCTATCAGTTCAGGATGCACCAAAGTTAAAGTTGTCTTAGAAGAATCTTTTGTAAGAGTGTTAATATTAAGTGAAGGATTTTTTGATGCTTTTGTTTGTTTCAAGGGGCAATAACCAATACCACTAGTTGATTCTTGTATATTAGGCTCTATAGGGACATGAATGCCTTGTTCTCCAACACCATATCCTTTTCCACTATAACTAAGTTGTTTCAAAAGCTCATAACCTCTTCCATAAAACTTTTCCATTTCTTTTGGATTTTATGGTTTCTCATGATCACACTCTTCATATGTGGATGTGTAAGTGTTTTTTTTTCCTCTGATTTGCTAAAAGTTGTGGACTTGTGTGCTTTTGATGATTTCGCTTGTGTTGATACTATGTTTCTTTCTTTCTATTTTCCTAGTTTTTGTGTAATCTTGTATTCTCCCATGAATGTAGATGCAAGATCCAATGAACCACAATCATCATCCAATAGCTTTTTGACTCTTTCAATATTCAACCAGCTTATCAGCACTTTTAGCCAACTTATCAACACAACTAAATTTAAGTATTTCTAATTAAAAATCAATTTTGTTCAAATATATGATCTAGTAAGATTCATTCTAGCTAAGTTAGATACTTCCACAACTTTTTCAACTAAAATTGTTGGCTAAAAATATATGGAGCGCCACTTTGAGCCCAATTTACCAAAAAATTAAAATTATTTGAAAAACTTGAAGTTTCAATAACTCCTACTAATGTAAATAACATTTTTAAAATATATAAAAATACCCTTTTGTAGATCCATAAGTGTAGTTTTCAAAAACATATTTATTTTAATAGTTTAATTATATTTATATTTTATTTATTTATTTTTACTAAAAGTAGGTTATCAACACAAAATATTAGGTTGATTACCATGCCAAGAAAAAATTCTAAAACTTATTAAAAAATTAAAATAAAATATGATGCACTAGATAAAAGAATCTATTTCAAAATGGTATAATTTATTTTCCATTTTAGATAAATATTTAATATGAAAGTTGGCGTCAATGGAAACAACTATTTTTTAATTCATACACATTTTAATATTTATTTAAAAATATATATTTATCAAAATGGAAAAAAAATATATCCATGTACTAAAGTTTCAAGTTATAAATACACAAAAAATTGAAAGAAAAAAATAAAATTTACTATAAAAGTTTGGCGTCTAAATTGCAATTTCATTTTTAGCATTTTATCAACAACTAAATTATAGTGTTAATTTATTATAAATAAATAAAATAATTTTTATGCTTGAGAGGCATTATACAGTGAAAGTATTCAAGGAATATTCTCTGTTAAGTTTTTGAAGCGGCATTAAAAATGACAGCCAAGTGGAAGTTATGAGCTGAACAATATATCACATTTGACTATTTATTTAAATAAAATTTGAAATTACTTGACTGCATTCAGCTAAATAAAGGAAGAATTTACAGTTGCATACACAGGACAGTTAATTTACTAATAAGCAACAATTAATGATAAATTTACCACGTATTTGTGAAGAATTTTGATATTTTATGCAAATTTCAATAGCGATTTTATACTGATTCTCTTCAAGCTCTTCATTCAACTGGCCATAGAGCTTTCTAAACTTTCAATTTGCTTCTCTTGCATGTTGCATGGAAGTCTGTGTTTGAAGCTACAAAAACGTGGTTTGTTTAACAAAAATGTTTAAGCTTTATACCTTGTATTGACAGAAATAGTATGTTAAACAAAAAAATTATTGTACAAAAATTCAAAGAAAAAGAATTAAGTTAAATGAAGTTGAAAATTCAACTAAAATTAAAAAAAACATATATCACATTTGTTTAAATAAAATTTGAAATTACCTGACTGTATTCAGCTAAATAAACGCAGAATTTACAGTTTTTGGAATATAAATTAGAAAACGTATATTTATTAATTCTTTGAATTTACAGAAATTCAAAGAATTAAGTTCAATGAATTTTAAAATTCAACTAAAATTAAAAAAACATATATTAAAAATGACAACCACGTGGAAGTTGTGTACTCATAAATAAAAGAGGAGTTTGCAAGAAGAAGGTAACAACTGTAAAATGCTTTGCTGGAGGCAAATTGTTCGTCCAGGAAGAGACATTTGGAAGCCACATTAGAAGCACGTCACAACACATTTCAAATAAAAGACAAGTTTTTTGTGGCTGTCTTTCCTGGCATAAATATTGAGTGAAAAAGATTTTTTTAAATTCGAATAGATTGATAGAAGGTTGTTCCTAAGCCATCGGCACCTGGAAAAGGATGGAGGAGATCGTGTTTGCAATAACTACATGGGGCAACCAATCATTGAAGAAAGTTAGTTTTCGGGGAGTGAACAGGAAGGAGGGAGACAGATTTCAAAGTTAGAGAAGTGATAGTCGACGGTTGTAGACAGATCTCAAAGTTAGAGAAGTGAGAGTTTACGGTTGTAGAGGAGAGAAAGTCTTGGAAGAAGGCGGACTGTGTGGAGGAAAGCAATGGAGAATGTTGGAGGAGCAATTAGAAATGTGTGGAGATGAGTGAAAGAAATGTTGGCAATAGAGAATTGTTGTGTGGGAGCTTTGTATAAAGAGAAGAGCTCGACATCAGTAGAAGCAAAGTGAAGTTGAAGAACTCGAGCTGTGCATCCCGTGATTCAGATTTCATCTTCAGGCATGTATACTGAGAAACTCAAGAGTTGTAGTCGTCTACCCATTCAACTATTACAAGAAATTTTGTAAAATTGTAGCCATCCGCTACAATTTTACAACTTTTCTTTTGCGATTTGGGAAAGAAAAGTTTTAATTTTAGGTTTGAGAAAGGAGGACTGTTTTAAGCTTTAAATATATATATTTTTTTTCATTTCTCATTCTCTGTGTACAGGTAGCTGAATTGGGGCCTGAGAGAGAAATTGTGCGGTTAATCTGCAACTACATCAAGACCGTTACATACGACAAGGAAACACCATTACAGTACGCTTGGTAAGATTGGAAAATTATGCTCATGCCATTTTTTACGGGAATCCAAATAGGTGCTTTGCATAGGCAGTCTCACAAACATGGCCATTTGAATCTGGGGCTTGCCTTTAGAAAGTCTTGTGAGCATTGGTATTTGAATCAAGTTACTTGAGATTGTACTCTTTCATGCCTTATTTTCTACTACAAATGGAAAGATTCTTGGATTAAAGAATGCCCATTCCATTTTCTTAATGTCTCATGGGCATTCCAATCTGGGCTCTGCCACAAAAGTGTCATGAACACTTGAATTTGGGTACTTATGCTCATCCCATTTCATGTCTCCAAGCCCTCTTACTCTTACGAGTATGTGCTTTCATATCTAGGCTCTTACCATTTCCTACTTTCATTCCTTCTTAATGTTGAGACTAAGTATTACACTCATTCCATTTTCTAACATCTCATGGACATTTGAATCTAGGCAGTTATGGTCATCCCATTCTATATCTGCAAGCCCTCTTACTCTTGGTTAGATTAGAATATTATGCTCATCCCATGTCAAGATGGGAATGATTATGATAACATGGTGTGTCCCATAGTAAGCATAATAACCGAACACTTACATGTCGGTGTGATCTAACTATGTCTTTTTTAAATTATTTGGAATTTAAAGGAGAAAAAGTTTGCAGTTTTTTCTAAAAAAAATTAGAAAAAATACAATTAGATTGTTTATTTTATTCCTAATTTTTCTCTTGATCAAATTTCTTCAAGTTCTTGCACTTGATTAACTTTTTTGCAATTCCTTTGCATTTTTATTGAATTGCCGATAAGTTTGACCAAAAATCTGTTTTAGAATAGGGCGATTTATAAGATGGGGCACTAAAATGTGCACTACTTTGTTTGCTCCTACTAAATGTCACATGCCTGTCCCTTGCCATTGTTGGATTTTTGATCAACTCCCTTATGCCTTAATCTCAAGGATAGTACAAATTCTCTCCATTGCATATCCTACAGTTTGCATTCCATAATCGGTGTCCAAGTACGCCTATCAATTACATTTGCTTGAAATTTTTTGAAGCCTTTTCAACAGTCTTAATTGAGCGTATTGAATTGGTTAAATATTTCATTGTTTCCTAAATCTTTTGTATATTTATTTAATCAAACGAAAACGATTGATAGATTTGAAATATGCCTCCACAGTTTGTTGCTTATGGAATTTTAGTCACAGCTATAGAGAATCCATTGTATATGTAAAAGTACATGTAAAGATTGAATCCTGATTGGTTCATATATTATAATTTATATAGATCATATGTGGATTCTTGATTTAAATACATTGATCACGTATGGTTGATTTTGTAGAGGGGATAATTAATTTTTACTTCAACGGGAGGAAGTTGTCCACAAATACTTGAACCAGCTAGATCTTTAGATATACATGAAACACAGGTACGTTTATATAAATTTCTTTTCTTTATACAAATAAATATAAATTAAATATGAATATATGATATTTTAAAATTGATTATGTGAAAGTATTTTTGATTCAATTTATTATTCATTCAAATTTGTAAAACAAATTTACACTATCAACTACTTTCTAATGAAACATTTTATATTGAAACAATTTATATTTTATATTAATTCAGATTTAATAAAAAATAACGTATGGTTGATTTTGCAGAGGGGATAATTAATTTTTACTTCAACGGGAGGAAGTCGTCCACAAATATTTGAACCAGCTAGATCTCTAGATATACATCAAACATGGGTAAGTTTATATAAATTTCTTTTCTTTATACAAATAAATATAAATGAAATATTAATATATGATATTGTAAAATTTATTATGAGAAATTATTTTTCACTGGATTTATTATTCATTGAAATTTGAAAAACAAATTTACACTATCAACTACTTTCTAATGAAACATTTTATATTTTACATTTTCAGCATAGAATATAAACTTATTGAAAAACCATATATATATATTGAAAATTTTCTATATTGAGATAATAAAGTCAAAGATAACAATAATAGAAGATATCAATTATGCACAATTCTGCTGAATTTTGTTATGTGTGAACTATGAACCTCAATTGAGAGGTAACATAGAATATAATAGTTGATTACAAATTAAATAGATAGTGTCCATAGTGCAGTTGTAATGAGTTGGTTCATAATGTTCCTACTCACATCAAACAATTATCATCATGAATAGAGTTAGAATTAAATCTAGGAATAGAATTGGAATTAGGGTTACATTTCATGCTAAGATTAAAATACAATTAAGGTTATGATTCAATTAGAATGAGAGTTCAATTAGGGTTGTAAGATAAATAGATCAATTAGGGTTATTGTGAGTGTTCAATTTGAATTATGGTTCAATTAGGGTTATGGTTCAAGGAGAATTAGAGTTCACTTAGGGTTGTAAGATAAATAGATCAATTAGAATTAGAGTTCAATTAGGGTTGTAAGATAAATAGATCAATTAGGGTTATCATGAGTTTTCAATTAAGTTTAGGTTTCAATTAGGGCTAGAATCCAATTAGGCTTATGGGTTAGGGTTAGAGTGCAATTAAGATTATGATTATAATTGGGTTATGATTATGGTTATGTCTTAGTTAGGATGAGGGTTCAAATCAATTAGGATATGATAAGGGTTGATCTCTAATAAGGGTTAGGGTTAGCGTTCAATTCGTATTAAAAGTCCATTAGAATTTGGCTCATCATTAGAATTAAGGTTTTTATTCAAATTATAATCATGAATAGAGTTTGAGTTAAGGCTACGGTTAGAATTAGAATTAGGGGTAGATTTCAGGCTAAGATTAAAAGTCAATGAGGGTTATGGTTCAATTTGAATTGCGGTCCAATTAGGGTCATGGTTCAATTAGAATTAGAGTTCACTTAGGGTTGTAAGATAAATAGATCAATTAGAAGTAGGCTCATCATTAGAATTAACATTGGTATTTAAATCATAATCATTAAGAGAGTTTGAATTAGGGCAGGTTCTACAATAAATAGAGAAATTAGAATTAGGCTCATCATTAAAACTAAGGTGAGAATTAGAATAATGAATAGAATTCACATTAAGGGTATGATGAGAATTAGAGTTAGGGTTAGATTTAAGGCTAAGATTAAAAGTCAAGCACGGTTATGGTTCAATTGCAATTATGGTTATGATTAATGTATAGCAACTTAAATAGATAAAGCTGTTATAATAAATGCACATCTAAAATCAATTTAAAATTATAAAATTGAATACAAAAAATATATAATAAATTGATATTAAAAAAAAATGTGATTAAGAAGTACATTTACACATAAGTTTATCATATGAAAAAAAAATAACATTAGGATTTACTATTATGATTATTCAATTATCACTTAGTGTTATGATTTACTATTAGAATTAGAATTAGGGTTACATTTAAGGATCATATTAACAACCAATTAGTGTTATGATTCAATTAGAGTTAGGGTTAGGTTTAAATTAGGGTTAGAGACAATTAGGAGTAGGGCTAGGATTAATTTTAGGATACGATAATGGTTCATAAGGGTTGAGTTCTAATACGAGTTAGGCTTAGTGTTCAATTACTATTATAGTTACAATTACGCTCGTCATTAAAATTAAGGTTAGTATGAAAATTATCATCATGAATAGATTTAGAATTAAGTCTACAGTTAGAATTAGAATTAGGGTTACATTTAACGCTAAGATTAACAACCAATTAGTGTTATGATTCAATTATAATTAGAGTTCAATTAGGGTTGTAAGATAAATAAATCAATTAGGGTTATAAAGAGTGTTCATGAACTCTTATTGCAACCCTAACTCTAACACGAATGCTAAGGCCTATGGGTCCACTATGAGTTCACTATGCAAATAGAATTGTGCTTGTGTAACTAACGTGAATCTTTTTGTGCCAGACATGGTGCGCTTTAAGCAGACTGCACGTAAGTCTATAGCTGGAAACGCTCGTTATCTACAATGTAAAAAGGAGCGAGATGCATTGACTAAAACCATAGAAGGAACAAATGTAGAAGGTGAAGGTTGGCTGAAGGATGACGAGACATTCTCCCATGCAATGGAGAGAATTTGTGATGTGAGGGCAGAAATAAAATGGTCAGAGAAAGCAGCAGCTTCTATCCAAGCAGATTTGGACAAGAATTTACCCCCTAACCGTTGTGTACCAAGCAAAAATAGTTCTAATAATCCTCCTAAGAAACAAAACAATAATGAGCACATGCCAATGCAACCTCCCCATGAAATAATTGTGATAAGTTCTGATGAGTCTGAGGATAATACTCCTCTGGCACCTTGAATGAGTGAAACCTAATTTATATATGTAATGTATTCCTTGATGTGGCAAATAAATAAAACATTATGTAAATGTTGTTGGAATGAACACTTTTGTGTTTATGAAATTCATCTTGTGTTGAGAAATACTTATAAATTGCAATTTAAGTGGTAAGACTATGTTGACATTGCAATTTTGTTTAAATTTTTTGACTAATAATTAGCTTATGAAGCTTTCATGACATTATTACCACCACTACCATCTCTATCCATAACTCACCAACCTCCTACATTAAAAGAAATTTGATACCAACAACTTTCTTACCCTTCTCTTTATAGTCTTGTTGGCTTTGAAAATTGTATTGAAAATCATGTGTACGATTCTACAACTTAGAATCATACCTATCTTTATAACCTGTTACTTATTGATGAGTTTCATCTATGGTTTAGATAATGGCTACCCAAAATGAATCTCCTATCAGCGAACCATCAGTCCAACAGCTAGAAGTCCATGAGGAGTCAACAAATTCCAACACATATGTGCCAAGTCCAATAGACAAGTTGTACACGTCAATTGAAGACCACTCAAAAAAAATCATTAGGGAACTCCATGATGCTGCACTGCTTGCACGTGGAATAGAACGACAAGAGATTGATGACATGGAAGAAATTGCCCGTAAATTACATGCAACATGCAAGAAAGTTGCAGGATTCTCTGGATTTTTAAGAGAACTTCATTATGTCGAGCAATACGAGGAACCAAGAGTTGCAAAAAGTGCTATTGACGAATTTATTTTGTACTTGTATGATAATTAGGGTAAACACATGTGTAGCATATAGAGGGTTGTTCCATGGTTGGCTCACTCTTATGAACAAGATTTTTGATGTAGACTTTCATGTCTATTTTGTAAAAAAATTGTTCATACGTGTTGTATGTAGGTAGCAACCATGATTGACTTATTCTTATGAAGAATATTTTCATAAAGAATTTGATGTCTACTTTTGCAAAAGATTGCTGATATATTTTGGATGTACATGCCCTACTTGATATATAAAGAGTCACAAGATGATAATGATGAGTGCATTTATGCAAGGACCAATATCCAAAACACAATTAAGGTTTCATTTTCCTTCTTTGTGATGAAATTTCTTCATCAAATTATGCTTCAACTATACTTCTTATTTAATAGTCATGAAAATTTGTATTCTATTGAAAAAAATTTGATTCCAATAGTCTTTGATATTAAATGAAATTCATTTCAAAGAAAATTAGACTTACCATTGAAAAAAAACATCTTTACAAATCAAACTTGAATTATTTTCTAGATATGGTGCGACCGAGATTGAATTTTGAATCAGAGGAGCAAAGGAAACAATATCAAAGAGAATATCACAGAGAATATCAAAGAGAATATAGAAGACGACGACAAGAACAAATGACAGATGTTGAAAGGGAAGAGCAGAGAAAAAGACACAATGAAGTTAAAAGAGCAAGCTATGTTAGACAAAGGGAAGAAGTCATAGTACAAGATGAGATAAATGTAGATGTACAAGGAAACATACAAAACCCAAATGAAATGCTTCACAATGATTTCAAAAAATTCCAAGTACAATTTCGACATCAATTAGATAACTTGACAACACAAGGAATGTGTGATATCTGTCAAGAATACTACCCAGGAATGAAAGTATTTCACACCTCTGAAGGTATTGTTTGTAATAGATGTCGTCAAGAGAAAGGGAATCATAGATTTTCAGCTTTAAATAATATGGACCCTGGGCCACAACCAGAGGAGCTTGCAAAATTGACTCAAGTAGAAGAAATGTTAATTGCTCGTGTTAACCCAATATTACAAGTTACCCATGCAGTCGGTGGTCAGTATAAATACAGAGGACACACAATAAGTTTTCCACAAAATGTGGAATATGTTTCAAATGTTTTGCCACATTCAATAAGAGAGTTGCTAATCATCATTGTTCAAAGAAGGGATCAACGTGGCACAAATTATAACTTCACAGTCAATAGGGATCGCGTGTATAAGGCATTAAAATACAAAGTAGAGCATGACAAGTTTTATTCAGATGTCGAAATCAATGACAATGCTCTAAATGATCTCATAGGAAATTCTGATGAAAACATATTCAACAAATTACAAACGGTGCATATGAAATTTGATTCTGATTCAAATGAAATTGTATTTGTGGGTCCAATCATGGAAATGGATCAAGGAAATATAATTGAGCACACTACATCAATGGCTTCTATGCCACCTAATGCTCAAAGAGAAATGGAATTGATTCAGGCATGGGTTAATAACCCTAATGCAAATTCACCAACATTGATTGATTGGCCAGAAATTGGTTCATCTCCAATCAATGAATATGTCACTCCAGGATTACTTGATATGGCATTCCCAACATTGTTCCCTGATGGTAAATGTGATTGGTTAGAACCACGAATGAGAAGAGTGCATCTGCATGAATTTGTTAAGCATTTATTGTGTTATAGGGAGCATCGTTTTGGTCGACATCCAAGATTTTGATATTTTATGATGAACATGATAATGAGACACCGTGCACAAAATTATTCAGCTGTATTTGTTAAAAGAAGCTTTCAAGCCATGCCAATTACCATCAATGAGTTGCGTCAACATATGCAAAACATGCCAGAATCCCATCTAGCTAATAGGTTAATGCAATTTGGAACAACATTGAGGGGTACACAGTCATGCTGGACACAATGTCGTGTAGAATTGATTGACATGCTTCATCAAATAGGCTCTCCTACAATATTCTTCACTTTGAGTGCAACAGATCTATATTGGCCTGATTTGCATGCACTAATGCCAGGAACATCACCAACAACTCCACGAGAGGCTCAGATATGGCGAAAACAAAATGTTATTGACTATCCTCATATAGTCACACAATACATGCATTTAAGACATTCAATGTTCAGAACATAAATACTAGAAAAAGGAATGAAAATTCATGATTTTTGGTCTAGATATGAGTGGCAACATAGGGGCTCACCACATGTGCATGGATTCATTTGGATAGACGGAGCACCAAATATGGACAACTTGGATTGGTCAAATCAAGAGCAACAAAAAAGTGCAGAAAGATATTTCCATTCTATTGTTCAAGCATGGAATCCTAGACAAGATCCACATCAACAAAACATCCAGGCATGTTCAAAATAGCTTACAACATACGCATATCATATATGTCATAAACTATTTGTAGTTTATCACATAACTAATCAATTTATTTGTATGTCATATTGTAGACATTCCAAAATTTTCCTCAACATCCATGTCTAAAAAATACAAGACAACTTGCAGAGATCAATGTTGATCATGACTATGAAGAGCTACTAAATTCTGTAGAGAGACACACAGTCTGTAGGGAGGGTGCATGCCTACGAAAAAAAGGAGGAACAATGGTTTGCAGGTAACAACTTTCATTCGTAAAAAATTTATATTCAAATCAAATTTAACATAATTCTAAACTACAAACATACATTACTTATTCATATTCATAATAGGTATAATGCTCCTTGGCAATTGAATTTGGAGGGACCCAAATTACATGAAGACATAGAAACGGGTGAAAAGAAATTTGAGCCAGTGAGGAATGATGACAGAGTAAACAAATAAAATCGTTACATATTGCAATTGTGGAGAGCAAATATAGATTGGCAACCTGTTCTTTCCAAACATGTTGTAATCAAATATATTGCAAAGTATGCAGCAAAAGCAGAAAAAAGTTCAGAAACATACCAACAGATGTTAATGCGACTTGCAAACATGGAAAATCCAGATGATTTAGCAGCAAAAGCATATAGAAGACTTTTGACTGAGACTGTCATAGAAAGAGACATTGGAGCTCAAGAAACATGCCACATGCTACTTGAACTTCCATTGGTAGAGAGCAGTAGGAGGTTTATCTATCTAAATGTGTCACATGAGGTGTTTAAACTTGTACGTGTAAATGAAGCAGAAAATAATGAAGAACAAACAACATCTTTCATCCATGGATATAAAATAAGGCCTTTGTCTATGGAAAGTGTTAGCCTAATTGATGCAACCAGATCATGGATATATAATCCTAAAAGAAAGAGAGATAACAAATGGGAGCCAAAACAAAAAATAGCTATTGTTAGAGTATGCCCAAACTTTTTATCCATTCCTCCACGTGAGTCAGATAAATGGATCATTTTTTGTTATACAGAATTATTGTTGTACAAACCTTTTCGTGATGTGGATAGAGATATTGGTCATGATGATGATTCAATAAGACAAAACTGGGAGTCATTCCATTATAACCCTTGGCACGTGGAACAAATAGCAATTGAAGAACATGATCAAAACATCAGTGATGCTGAAATTGAAGACAATGAAACTCTTCAAAGAAATACTACTGAGCATGAATGGGAAATACTATCTGGACTACATCATGGTCAAAATATACAAGTTTCTGAAATAGATATGTTAGGAAGGAGAGATTTTGATCGACAAGCAGATTGGTGTAATGAATATCGTGGTGAAATCTATACGAATCAAGCAATCAACTTCATTAGTAGCATAAGAGAACATGGATGTCTCATACATGATGAAATACCACAGCCTATGAACTACACAACCCTTAGTGACAAACAAAAAAAGGCACTGAACATAATCATGAGACACTACCATAATAATGAAAATGCATCGCCCTTGTTGATGATAATTCAAGGAACAGCAGGGACAGGAAAGTCATATCTAATTGGTGCTATTAGTCAAGCTCTTAAAAATGCAGCATATCCTGGTCCTTCTCCTCTTCTATTACTAGCACCAACTGGAGTTGCAACATTCAACATAAGAGCATCCACAGTTCATTCAAAACTTTGAATCCCAATCAGAGATTTTGGTCAATTGGAAGGAGCGAGGCTCACAAGTTTTCAAGAAGAAATGACAAATATCAAGTACATTCTAATTGATGAAATGAGTTTCATTGGTCAAAACTTGCTAGAAAACATGGATTCTCGGCTCCGACAAGCAGTCCCACAAAATGCAAACCGCAACTTTGGAGGTAGATATCTATTTGATTAACCCAATTAAGTATGTTATATGGAAATAAAAAAATCATATAAATGAAAATTGTTTAACGATAACATTCTATAGTACTCACAATAATTGTTATCAATTTTTTATCAGGCATATCTATCATTTTTGTTGGAGATTTGGGTCAGTTGCCCCCTGTTAATGATAGACCACCATATGACAGCAACACACGAGCTAAGTTGCTATGGGAAGAATTCAAAACTGTAGTTACTCTTGATAAAATATTCAGACAAGATGGAGACAACATCCATCAACAAAGATTTCGTCAACTATTGACAAATTTGAGAGATGCAAACCCTACAATTGATGATTGGAAACTCCTTATGACAAGAACCACTATTACATTAGATGCAACAAATAACCAGGAGTTTGATAGTGGTGTGCATTTATTCTCTACAAATGAAAATGTTAATAGCCATAACAAGAAAATGTTATACTCATTGAAGCATCCTGTTGCACGTAGTGTTGCAATAAAATCAGGAAGTAGCAATGCAGGAGAAGAATGCTCAAATGATGAGCTTGATCTAGAATTATTGATATGTAAAGATGCCAGGGTTATGTTAACCTCAAATCTACTCATACAAGCAGGCCTTGTCAATGGAGCTTTAGGATATATACAAAACATTGTCTACAAGCCTGGAACCAGACCACCAGAACCACCAACATATGTCATGGTTGCATTTGACAGCTATTCAGGAATACCATTTGATGATTGTAACCCAAAGATAATTCCAATTACACCAATACAAAGGGGCAGGACAATCCAAATTCCGTTAAGATTGGCTTGGGCATTGACAATTCACAAATCACAGGGTTTAACTCTATCAAAAGCTACTATTGATATAGGACCAAGAGAAAGAATGGGATTGACATTTGTAGCTATATCCCGTGTAAAATGCATCGAAGGATTAAGAATTATGCCACCGTTCAGTTATGACCATTATGAAAAAATGAAAAATGGTAGACAACTTGCCAAGAGAAAGGCTGAGGAAAATAGATTGAAAATATTAGAAGATACTTGATGTAACATGTATATGATAGATTGAAAATATTAGAAGATACTTGATGTAACATGCATATGTTCTTCAATGTTGATTTCATTAGTCTCAAATTCCAAAATGTAATATATGTGTATGATATTTAGTAGAAGATACTTGATGTAACATGCATATGTTCTTGAATGTTGATTTCATGATTCTCAAATTCCAAAATGTAATATATGTGTATGATATTTAGTTTTATGCTACATTCAATTCTTATGCTATATAAAAAATCAACAAATTATCAATGCTTTGAGTTACTCTTCCATGTTTCTTTCTGTGTTTGAAATCTATTGAATACTATTGTCCTTATATGATGATGATGCAGGCATGGATCCTATCAACAATCCATATAAGCACCCAATTGCTACAAAAAATGAACCTCAAACAAGAACCATTCCTATTGCAGCACTCAATCCATACCAGAATAGATGGTCAATAAAGGCAAGAGTCATTAGAAAGGGTCAACTTCGTCATTTTAACAATGCAAAAGGACATGGAAAAGTGTTTACTTTTGACTTGGTTGATTCAGATGGTGGTGAAATCAGAGTAACATGTTTTAATGCAGTTGTAGAAAAGTTTTATGATCGTATTGAAACTGGAAAAGTGTATCTTATCTCAAAAGGGAGACTCAAACCTGCACAAAAGAATTTTAACCAAATAAAAAATGAATGGGAAATCTTATTAGAAACAAATTCGACTGTTGAGTTGTGTTTGGAGGAGGATAGTTGTATACCAAAACAACAATTCCATTTTACATTGATAAGAGAAATTGAGAACATGAAAAGCAATTCTTTGGTTGATATGATTGGTGTTGTTCTCTCAATCAACACACCAAACACCATATTCAAAAAGAATGCCACACAAACTCAAAAAAGAACCCTTCAAATGAAAGACATGTCCGGTTGTATGGTGGAATTAACACTATGGGGTGATTTCTGCAATAAGGAAGGTCAACAACTCCAAGAAATGTGCAATGCAGGAACCTTCCCGATTCTTGCAATAAAGGCTGGACGAATTAGTGATTTTGGTGGGAAATCAGTGGGAACAATTACTACAACCGAGCTCCTTATAAATCCAGATTTTCCTCTCTCACACCAATTGAGATTGTGGTTTGATACAGAAGGGAAAAATGTCCATTCTCATTCTATTACAAAGGAAATCTCATCTGCAATTGAAGAAAAAAAGTTAAAAAGTATCTCACAAATACAAGATCAGGACCTTGCCAGCTCTGGTAAACCTTATTGGATAGTGATAAAAGCTACCTTATCTTTCATTAAGGTAGACAATTTTTTTTATACAGCATGCCCCTTGAAAATTGGAGATAGGTACTGCAAAAAGAAGGTAAACACTAATGAAAATGGTCAGTGGTATTGTGGAAGATGTGATAAAACTTTCCTTGAATGTGATTATAAATATATACTTCAATGCAAAGTGCAAGACCATACTTCATTCACTTGGATTACAGCTTTTGAAGAAGCGGCAGAAGAAATTATGGGTGTTACAGCAAAAGAATTGAACATTTTGAAGCATGAAAAACAAGATGATATTAAGTTCTCACACATTATACAAAAGGTCCTTTTCAACAGATACATATTTAAACTTCAAGTGAGAAAAGAGACTTATAATGATGAAGAAAGGATTAAATGCACAGTCATAAAAACAACCAAGTTTGATTATTCATCTGAGAGCAAAGCTTTATTAGACTCAATTGCAAAGCTATAGGTTTCATAATATTCAAATGCTTGAATGTATATATTGTTAACAATGTATTCAAACATTTGAAAAAAAAAAACAGTGGATATATATAAGTTAGTGAATGCCATTTTGTCGTCGTGATATACTTCTTTGATGCTGTCAATACTAAATCTAATGATTCATGAACATTTTTTATTTAAAATTTATTGTTCTCTATTGATTATTGTTATATACAAGTTGGTATGATTTCAAATTTTAATGTCTACCCTTATATATAGGAATTGAAATAAACAATGACACAAACAATAATGAAATCAAATTGATGTATTTTCAAATTCATATTAATGAAAATGTAAGCATTTTTTTTTCAAAAAAATAGGCATCTCGATAAAGATAACTCTCGGCGTGTTTTACATATATTATTAATTAATATAGGTATGCTAGTTTAATTTGTTTAAAAACTTAAAAAACATAAAATATACTAAAATAAATATTTTACTAGTTTACATCATTTCAAAATTCAAAACATATATGTCATTTTTTAGTAATTCAAGTTTAAAAGTTAGATCAGTGTTGGTTGTTTCCTTTATAAATTGTGACACGGCTTTGTGATTTTACGAATCTCTTTTTCTTCCTCTTGCATGGGTTCTACTTTGGAAGTTGGTACAAATTGTTTCCAAGGACTTTTCTTGTCTTTATCTATGTGCAAACAACTTTCTGGGCGAGGGTCGACCTTGATTGTATACACTTTGTTGTTGTAGACATACTTCATTGTACGATGAAGAGTTGAAGGCACTACATGCATTTCATGAATCCATGGTCTTCCCAAAAGAGGATTATATGAAATATCATGGGGCATAACATGGACAAGAGTTTGCAATGTGGCCTTTCCAACTTTGATAGGTAATGTGATCACACCAAGCGATTGTTTTCCTACATTATCAAACCCATGAATGGACAAAGAATCAAGTTCAATCTTGGTCTTATCCATTCAAATATTATCCAAAAAAATTATGCTACACACGTTAAGGGTTGAGCCATTGTCAACAAGGGCTCGCTTTATGACACACCTATTAATGATAGCCACTATCATGAAAGCCTCATTTTGTTTTTGCACTTCTAACGAAGGTAACTCATCTTGATGGAAGGTAATGTCTAAGTTGACCAAATTCATACCTTGAATTAGGGTTGATACATCATTTGGGTTTGCACTAGGAGGAACCATAACTTGTTGCAAAGTATTTTGGAGTATACTATGGTAATTAGGTGAGGCTTGAATAAGATCCCATAAATATATCTTAGTAAGGAGTTTTTTTAAGTTGTTCGACAAGATCATACTCCTTTCCATTATGTAAAGGAAAATGAGGAGCACTAGGAAAGATAGGTTGAGGCAATGGTAATGGAGTGGGAGTGGTTTGTGGTTACCTGTTGTTCCTTGTATTATATGTGTATACCTTGATATTTTATGCTACTCTAAATGTGTGAATCTAACTAAGAAACATGAAAGACAAAACACCAAGGACACCTCAAGATTAGCCAAAAGAGAGTTAGAATAAGAAAGGAAATAGATAAACAAAATAGGACAATATCACCTTCCTTGTTGTTGGTTGCTCCTTGATTAGCCTTCGATTTGAATAGCTTGTGTGCTCCTTAGATGGTAGATTGAATGACTAAAATGCAAGATTCTATAGGCAAGATGACTAGCAAAGATGACTAATTGATTGCAAATGCTTGAGGATTCAAATGGACTAGGTTAAGAGGATGTGTTTAGGCAGAAAAGTAGTAATAGTAATATTATTTAATTAACTAGGTTAAGAGGAGGATGTTTAGGCGAAAGCGATAAATTTGGATAAATTGTCCAAATTTGGATGTCTACATTTTGCCCCTCTTTGAGATGGTGTTACGAAGTAACATCATTTCAAAGAATATTAAAACATAGAGCCTAGAAGATGGTTAGATTGGAAAAGATGCCCCAGTCATCCAAAGGAGTGACTAAGAAGGGAAAAAGAAAGTGATGAAAATTAGGGATGAAGGATGCCCCCTCGAGAGGACATGCGGGTTGAAGAGAACACGTGTGTGCTCTCGAAATAGATGATGTGATGCAAGGGGAGATGAGGAAGATGATGCAAGGTGATGGGGAAGAGAGTAAGTGATATGGAAATGGATGAAGCACAAATGGATTTGAGGACAAAAGATGATGTTGCCCCAGTCAAGGTACAAGCCAAAATGGGTTGATGATGGATGGAGTGTTGTCAATGAAGGATTGAAGGATCCCGAAACAACATGAGGATAGGGAAGGATACATCCCACTGAGTGGTATTGATGAGGGAAGGATACATCCCAAAACACCACAAAAGGATAGGGAGGAATACCTCCCGATGATGATGATGAAAGTGTTGTTGATGAGGGAAGGATACATCCCAAAACAACACCAAAAGGGATAGTGAATGACACTAATGGATGATGATGATGATGGGTCAAGGCTGATAATGAGACTGGGGACAAGAGAAAGGATATGATTAGATGATTCTGGTGGTGGAATGGATGGAGATTGGATAGAGATAAGGATGAAGGATGAATGATGAATGGATGGGGGGATATATGCAAGACGATAGAATGGAGAATGAGATGCAATTCTAAATGCAATTTATCATCTTTGGAGCACTGGTTTTTGCTATAGCATCAAACACAAGACACCAGGGTATGAAGAACCAAGGCGCAATTGTGTCTAATGCATCAAATAAACATAATAGACAAGAAGGCTATCCCAACACCCCAAGGTCAGAAAGACCTTGGTCGGGCCAGGTATTGAGATAACCACAAGCACAAAAGGATGCCCCAGCATAACACAAGACCTCAGGGATCTTGGTGGGTACTACGTGGGACAACCAAGAAGACAGAAATAGACATAAAAAGATCAAGATATGTCCCTATGTTGACCAATCAAAACACACCATAATATGATGGATTATGGCGGTCTTGACAAGTGATGATAGGGAGCTCAAATGATAAACAAAATCCAAAAGCATCAAAAGATTGCAATCAATTTCAAATGTCCTTTGCCATAGGATCAAGGAGATGGATGGGATTGATGAGGTCTGTTAGGAAGGATGCATCCTGTTGAGACCAAAGATGATGGATACGAAACTAAAAGATCGTTGTGACGCAGGATGTTCAAAAATTGATTGGATTTCATGATACAAGTGGAT
>VDFB02359400.1:0-14678 GCA_007258455.2 Sequoia sempervirens
CCCACCTGGTTATAAAAATACGGGCCCCCTTCAAAAATCCTATTCCGATCAACCAAACAATCAAAAGTAACCATGAAGTAGTTATTTGCCAGGAGGCGGATCTCCATCTCTCCCTCAGGCATCCATGTCTTTTGAGCCCACATCTCCAAGAATTGCAAAGAAATTTTCAAACCTAAGAATTTGCAATAAAGAGAATGTCGTGCATAATAATCAATGTCTTCAGCCAACATCTCCATTGGAATGACTACGCTCGGCCTCTCTTTACACCGTTCGAGGCACCCATTAATCTTCGGAATTCTAGTCCCCCCTACTGAGCCCATCTCGACTTTCTCAGGTTCCACCGAGAAAAGATTATTATCAAAAATCTTCGAACCCTGTGGAGAGGGTTTCGATCCAAAAGCAGAACGAAAGTCCATATTGGGACAAACCCTAGAAGATTCTCCAGTATCCATCAAAGAGCACACAACGCAAGATGAGCAAGCAAGGCCCAAATAAAACCAAGAGCCCTTCGAAGAAGGCACACTCCACTGGACACCAAGGTCGCAACCCCCCAACCCCAGAATACACACCTGCTGCAAAAGAAAAGAGCCTCCCCCCAAATAGCGTAAAAAAACCCACCCCCAAGAAGCTTCAGAGAAGAAGAGAACAAATCCGACCCCCAACTACACATGCAACCACCAAAAGACTACATGCAGGCCGAGCCTGAATTAGGCACGTACCAAATGCGGCAGCTGCGAGAGCCATCCTTATTGAAAATCAGAATTATAATTAATGTCGGTCAATTCTTGATACTGAACAAAAGATTATTAGTGTCACTGTTTATTTTAATCAGTTCTAATGTATTAATTAGGCATTGTTGTATCTACAAAAAATTAGAAAATGGACTTTGAGAGAAAAATTTGTTAAATGTGATCGGTTTTTCCCTCCTTTTAGTGCCAAAATGTGACTGGTGTATTAGTACATGGGATTACTACACTTGATCCATGAGGATACAAAGCATATTCACACCACGAAATTTCAATCCAATGGAGATCATTCAAATAAACACTAAACTAGATATTCATTAAAACTAACATGTTAAACTATGAAAGCTTCAAAATGCCTACTCTAATCCATTGAAACTTATCCTATTGGACGAACAATGTCATGTTGATGTGGATCGATGACCCTTTCCCAATCCAAAGGAGAATAAGCTTGTTTCAATCAGTTTTATTGAAGAAAACTAGTGAAACTGTTGTGAGATGTGTGCTGAAACATGATTTTAAGTTGAATGATCTTGATGCAAGCTATTTTAACATGATTTTATGCTAAGATTATTAATATATATGAGTGAAAAGTTAATCTAAATGGATTTTAATCTAAAATATTCAAACCATAATTAACAAATAAGCTAAATGTATGCATCTATGTAACACCATGGAAGCCATTAATGGAATCTAAGCTAATTAATACAAGTATTTAAGCTAAAATGATATTAAGTAAATGCTAAATATGAGTGTGAGTGTGAGTGATTTCAATAGCATGAGTTTTTTCTAAAAAGGATGCATCCATTTGTCTCCAAATAGTGACCTATTTATAGGAAAGCAAATGAGAAATGGAGGTTTGAGATCAAAAAGGTTAATCAACGGTCAAGGATGGAAGAAGTTGGAGGCATGGATCATGGATTCTCATCAACGAATGAGAATCAATGATGAGATTTAATCAAGGGTTCACCTTTTTCCAAAAAAACACACGTTTAACTTGCACAAGAGGTCACAAGTTTAACTTGCACAAGAAGTCATGTAAGTTTGTTATAGAAAAGGAATATTCCCCTTTTTAAAATAAGTGAGGAGAGAGTATATTCTTTGGAATATTCTCATGGGTGAGGGAAAACAGACAATTAGAAAATTAAAACAAAGTTTAATTGTGCAAAAGGGGAAGGAATATTCCATGGGAATATTCCTTTTGGAGGAATGTGCAAAGGAGGAATATTCCCTTGCAAGTGGGGGGAATTAGATTTGTTAGTAATTGATAATTAAAACCATGTTAATCATACAATTAGGGGAATTAGATGATTTTCATTAAATAAAATTATTTAATGAAAGGGGGAAAGTGAAATGGCATTTAATTAAATAACTTAGGGTTATTTAATTAAATAAGAGAACTTAGGGATTTTAAATTAAATAAATTGATCTATTTAATTTAATAGGATGAAATGTTAGCATGGAAGGGGGTGAATTAACTCGATTAGATTAATTAGGTTAATAGGTGAAAATGAAAAAATTCATTAAATGGCTAGGCTAATTTAATCAATTAAGTGAAAAGAGGATGGGTTTTAGGAGGAAATGATGTTAGTATACCCGATTCAAGTGCATGATATCATTTAGGACATTTTTTAGTGTGTACATAAATCATACCTTTCCCTTAACCAATGAATAACATATCATCAACATATAATGCAATAAATAGGAAATGATTGCCATCAATTTTATAATAAACACAATGATCTGATTTAGAACACTCAAATCCCAAACTCAACACATATGTATCAAATTTCTTGTCCCACATCCTAGGACTCTATTTTAAACCACACAAGCATTTCTTCAATTTGCAAACCAATTTACTTTTACCTTTCACCTCATAGTGCTTTGGTTGTGTCATTTAAATATCCTCCCCCAAGTCATCATGAAGGAAAGCAGTTTTCACATCCATTTTCTCAACCTCTAAACCATAAGCAACAACAATAGAAAGAAAAAATCTAATGGATTTCATTTTTGCAACAAGAAAAATAATATCACCATAATCAACACCCTCGACTTGAGAGTAACCTTTTGCAACCAACCTTGCTTTGTATTTCTCAATACTTCCATCTGAACAAATCTTTTTCTTGAACACCCATTTGTAACCAATAGGTTTTGATCCTTTAGGAAATGGTACAAGATCCCATGTATCATTCTTTTTCAAAGAATTCATTTATTCATCCATAACAATCTTGTAGGATTCTACATCATTCATACCTTATGCCTCTTCTACTAATCTAGGTTCATCAATGTTAGTATTCAAAGTAAAAATAAATCTCCAATCATCAGGTGAATACCTTTCAGGTGGTTGTATGTTCCTTGTAGACCTATGAAAAAGATGAGTTGGAGGTTCTTCCTCCTCTTCTAAATATTTGGAGCTAGATGAGCTCTCCTCAACTTCTTGTCTCTCCACAGGCCTTGATTCAACTTTCTCAGGTGCAGAAGGAAATTGAATCACATCTTCCTGTTTACTTTGTTTTGGCTATAATGTAACAAAAGAAGGCTTAGTTTCTCTAATAATAACACAAGTCTACTACTACTATGCATTAACTTATGTGCAACACAATCTCAAAGCTTGTATCCTTTCACACCATTTAACTAAATCCGATGAAGATACATTTCATAGCCTTGTTCTCCAACTTTGATCACTTCTCCTTTGGCACATGTGCATATTCTTCACAACCAAAAACTCTAAGATGTCTTAATGAAGGCTTGTGACCCAACCATACCTCTATAGGAATCTTATCAACAAGAGCTAATGTAGAAGACCTATTAATCAAGTAATAGGCAGTGGCAATAGCTTTAGCCCAAAACCTTTGTTCTAGATTAGCACCACTCAACATACTCTTAGTCTTCTCCATCAGTGTCTTGTGACTCATTCTTTCTACAACTCAATTTTGTATTGGAGAATAAGGATTTTTCTTTTTTCTATGAATACCGAAATATTTAAAGAATCTATCAAATTCATTAGAGAAAAATTCACTTCCATAATCATTCCTTAAAAAAAAAAAATCTTTTCATTCTGCAACTCAACCATTGCTTTAAATTCTTTAATTTTACTTAAAACTTCAAATTTATTCTTTAGAAAGTATACCCATGTCCTTATACTATAGTCCACAATAAATGAAACATAATATGTGGATTTACTAATTGAGGAAATATCTACAAGACCAAACACATCAAAATGAATAAGATCCAATACACCATAAGATTTATGAGAACTCGAGTAAAACTGAACATGGTTTTGTTTTCCATAAATGAAAAACTCACAGAAATCAAATTCAAGATTATAATAAGATAAACCTTTAACAAGGATTTTATTTTTCAAGGTCCATAGACCCTTTTCTCCAATGTGGCCAAGTCTCTAGTGTCATAACATAGTTTCTTCTATAGGTAACTTTTTTCAAAAGAAAGAGAAACCTTGGGTACCCAAGATCCATGACCATCTATTGAAGGTGAAACCCTCACTTCTTCCACAAACTTTATTTTCTCAAAAGTAATATTGCACTCAACATTGCATGCATCAAGCTCATAAAATGTGTCATATCTAACACCTCTAGCAATCACCATAGCACCTCTAACCATCTTGCATCCTGCATTAGAAAATACTACCTACACACCTACATCTATTAGTTTTCTGAATGATAAAAAATTGTGTGCTAAACCAGGGATATGCAACACACAATTAGTCCTTCTTATTCTACCATCAAGAAACCTGATTTTAACTTTACCAAGACCAACAATGCCTAAATGAGAATCATCACCCAAGTACACCTTACCTCCATCAAATTCTTCATATTCAGAAAACCAATCTCTATTAGAGGTCATATGGAAAGATGCACCTGAGTAAATTAACCATGCATCATTACCTACACAAGTTACCAAAGTTGTAATGAATGTGTCACCATCCTCCTTCTCAGACTCGGAATCATAATTAAATTTCTTATTTTTCTTCTTCTTTTCTTCTTTGCAATCTTTACGAACATGTCCATACTTACTGCAGTTCTAGCAAAGAAGTTTGGAATTTCTAGGAGACTGAGGTCTCCCATTGGACTTGGAATTTTCACGCTTCTCATTCTTCTTTCCTTTTTCCTTAGGTCTTCCACAAAAATTCAAGGCCTCCTTGGCACTGATGGATACCTCCCTCCTCATCTCTTTAGAAAGAAAAGAACTCACCACATCTTCAGTCTTCAATACAAAAGAAGTACTCCCAATAGTAATAACAAGAGAATCCCACAAATTAGGAAAAGAACAAATCAAGATCTGACATTTCTCTTCCTCATCCATTTTGACACCAAGTGGTTCCAACTAAGCCATCAACATATTGAATGCTCCTAGGTGTTTTGTAATCCATCCACCCTCTTCCATTCTCAAGGAATACAATTTCTTCCTCAAGAAAATATTGCTCACTAAATATTTTGCTTGATACATCTCACCAAGCTTCTTCCATAGCTTTTATGTAGAGGTCTCTTCATGAACATTCATTAAAATAAATTCTTCCAAGCATAATCTAATTATAGCCTTCGCTTTATGGTCCATAACATTATATTGAGCAGCTTGAGTAGGATCTATAGGCCTTGAAACATTTTCATCAATAGCATCCCATAGATCTTGATCTATCAACAAATCCTCCATCTCTATTCTCCCTAATGAACTTGCCATTTGAAAATTCCTGCAAAAAGATCACAAAGTGTCTTTTGCACAAGCTCCCACACAAATTTGGATTAGTTCAAAAAACCCAACAACCCACAACTGAAACCAAAGGTGATCAAGCTCTTATACCACTTGTAAGGAAGCTAAGGTAGTAGAACAACTTCTTAAACTAATCTTAAGAGGAGACTAATGCAAAAAAATTATAGATCTTTAACTATTATAGAAAAATAAACACAAATATCATGCATACCATGACACAATGATTTATGTGGGGAAAACCATTTTGGGAGAAAAACCCCAAACTCAAAAATTCACCCAATATATTATTCAACAATCACAAAGATTACAATATACATGTAGAGAAAGTTTCTCACAGGAGTATCACCACTCAAAGATCTAGAGATAACACGACCACTATCAGACTCTTAGAATACATCACAATACACATACATAATGTAATGCCCTCATAAAATAGGGTTGTCTTTCTAGGGAAAATCAAGCTAATAAAATATTGATTGTCAGATATGAGACATAATAATGAACGGTCTAGATTTACAATAATAAAATATAAATATTTTTTTCTTCGAGGGCACTACCCCTGGACCCTAGCGGAGGGGATGATCCCCCCACGCCCTCTCATCATCATCAATTGAACAATACCTTATGTATCAACAATACCTTATGTAATTGCAAGGTTGAGAAATATTTTCTCAACAACTAAACCATACAAATGTGGCAACAAATGAAGTGATTGAAGATGGTTTATGATGCAATCTCTCCATTATCTATAGTTTCCCCTTTCCAATATAATTAGTGAAGGATAATATCCAAACCCCATAACAAACTATGACCAATCTCCAAGATTACAAAGATATTGACCTTCAATATCAATTAGAAACTCCCAAATATGATACACAATTGAAATTGAAGCCTTCCAATTTAAATATACTTTCTCCAAATTACAATATATCCAAGTTATCAAGTAAATGCCTCAGATTGCAAAAAATTGATAGAATGTACTTGGGGTCGAATTTGAGAAAATTAGATGGAAAAAATAATATAGCTTTGAATCACCTTTGCAACGTTGCTAGAATCTCCAAAATTTGACAAATTGGTGAAAAGATACGAGCTCGAGAGTCCAAAAAGAAGAATTTACTTCAAGCTATGATAAAAGATTACAGGAATAAAATTTGATAAAAAAATTTATACCACTGTATAGTGCTCAAAACCAGTTATCCAATGATTTATTCACGAAAATTTGATACCTGAGTCAAAAATTATGGCAATTTTAAGATAACTTCCTAACTAAGACATGATGGGGCTTTTGTGATGGTCATTTGGCCATCAAATTTAATATAGTTGCCTGAATTTTTGAAAAATCACCAAAAAATAAATTTACCTTAGAATATGAAGTATTTTATATGATGTTGACCAGAGAGTGGATTTTTTTCTACAATAAAGGGGGGAATTTTTTTCTTGAAACTTGTACGATCCGTATGACGCCCTTAATATAGCTACAAAAAACCTTTGATGGCCTTCAGATGATGAAGTCAAATCTTGATGAATGGGTAGGTGATCCTTAGGTTTTTAGACCTTCTGAACACAATGATGAGGTTATATCTAACCCAAAGTGCCTCATAAATTAGTTTCCTCCTAGATGAGAACAAGTAGCCCTTCGTGAAAACCTTCAGCCTACAATAGTCTCCTCAACTCAACTTCTTGATATGAGATGGATCTTCTATGGCCTAAGCTCTAATACGATGTTGGAAATATGAACAATAACCTGGATGAAGCTATGCATACTTCAAAAGATCAACCACAAAGAATGCCATCCATATGAATAAGAAAGTGTTTCAACATGAGCAAGAAGACAATATGATCAAATGATGATCTATGATGAATTGATCTAGAATCTCTAAGATGACTTACAAATGTACAAGATCCTTCCTTATATAGGAAAGGTGGGAGAAGGTTGGATAACCACCTTAGTTGCAATCATTAAATTTCTAATGCATAATTATAAATGCATGAGAAAAATATTAAATTTCTAGATAACTACATGCCTATTAATGAGATATGGCCCCATTAAATACTAGTTTCTAGAATTCCACCTAGGAAACTAACTCCTAAGTAAACTTATTAATGATGTGAATAGGTCCTCACTAATAACTAGTTAGGAAATAACCCCATTTACACTAACACATAAGAATCTATCAAGATTGGCATATGATCCCATTAAAGTAGGAAACTCAAATCTCTATTCACAGGCATTTTAAATATTTATAACAACACCCCACAATTGTGCCAACTTGTGGCCCATATGATGTTAATTAAAAATACCGCGCCCTAGTTTGGTGGATAATAATTAAATAATGTTAAATAAATATAAAGATCTATGATAGTAAGTATAGAAAAATTTCAATTAATTAATAAATAAAATATAAAATTGTCAAGGTTGAGATAGCTTAATCTGAAACACTAATTTTAGAAAATAAAAAAATGGGTATATAGAAAAAGAGTTGTGTTATGTAATAATATTATTCTAGATTATCATTTGTGTGGATTAAAAAATAAAAAATATGCATACACTAGATATTATTGTTAATGATCTATGCTCAAGAGATTATGAATTTTATTTTGTTTTCACAAACTAGTATCTATTATAAAATAATAGCACCCACTAAAAATTTATGAAGTATTAAAAATAAGCTATTAAGAAATGCTTAAAAATGAGACAATTTATTTAAAAGTTATGTGTATGTGCACAAATGCATGAACCTTTATCTAGATGGTGTGTGGAGTTTATTTTTGTATCTTGTGAATATTTAGGTCCATATTTTTCCATATGCCTTAGGACTTGTCAACCATATGAAACTTAATTCCTTTTTTATCTTTCCTCTATACTTACATTTGATGATGCCTCCTATTGAGAATGTTGAGGATTGTATGATATGGGGAACCCTACATATAAGAACATAGTGAAACATGAGAAAAAAATCATGAGATAAAGAAAAGTGTGTGGAGTTTTTTTCTTGTATTTAAAGCATTATAATACTATGAATTATCATCTATATCTAAAGAAATTAATTATCATCATACTTTTTCTTAGGAAAAAGAATAGCTATAATATGTTTGATTCATTTACTAATTTTGATGAGGAATGGTTAGGAACTAGGTAATCCTTTGGCTACATGTGTCTTTACTATAGAATTTCCTTACTTCATTCATGCTTCTAGGGTCTTTTGTGATACTTTTCCTCTTATCATATCATAATCAATATTTTTAATCCTATTACAAAAGTTTCTTCTTTTGTTGACAGACACAAGACCTAATATTATTCAGAGAGAGATTTTGTATCTTCAAGACACATTGAAGATTATAAATATGTCCTATTTAACTTCACATTTACTTCAAAATTTTGTGCTTCTTCATCACGTCTTTAATTTTAGTAACATTCTCTACTATTATATTTTGTTCACTTATGACTTTCTTGAATACTTCAAATTAATGTTGATTACAATGTTCTAAACTATTCTTAAATACATTTTAACCAATAAAAATAAAATACTCATTTACCATCTCTTAAGATAATCTTAAGAGATTGTGTTCACCTTCTTATAATCAATCGAGGGCCCCTCAATTATCTTTCTTGGTCACCGTTGTCTTTACCTCCACTTTAAAACCAGTGGAAAATCTTATCGAGTTCTGTGGACACGTAATGGATTGGGGCCAGCTGAACAACCCACATTGAGTCGTGCACACATTACTAATGACATAAAGGTGCTCCACTGAAGATCATTTTCGTTTTCTCTGTTCATTGTCTGTTGTACATTAAATTTAATATCATAATTGCCCGTGAAGAGGGAGAGACGGATGGGAGCCACGATCATTGTGCTGTGTCGGTGGTCATGTTCTGAAGAATACAATAAATAACGATAATGAATTTGCTGTCACTGTCACTGTCAATGTGGATGCATATCTCTCAAGATATCCATTGCCAAAAATTGCTTGACTTGCATATGCACGGCATTCTTTAACAGTGGAATTGCTTTTGGAGTATTGCATTACATTTTACATCGTGGCCTTGCTTATTGCGATATCGGATGTGGGGGTATTGTTTGGTATGAAAACCAATCCAACTGTTGTTTTGGGTTGTCAAACTTAAACATCATAATCTAAGCTTATATAAAGATGTGATATATGATTGACATGATACTTGATTGAAATAAATGTTGTAATAATTCTGATAATTTTATTATCTTGATTGTACAATAATAATCTCAATTGTCTTCATAAATATGTTAGGATTCATTAGCATTAAAATGGTGAAGATTATTTGTATTTATATGCAATTCTTCTAATTTCTCAAAAATAAAATGTTGATAGTTGACAAATGAAATTAGATTTTCAAATAATAAAATACCAACACCGCCATGTTCAAATTGGAGCCAAAAAAGGTTGGACAAGGGCACTGGGTACCCTTGTCTAGACTCATCCTTGCCAAGGCCTTAAACATCTAGGGCAGATATGGAATGCTTATTTTTATTCTCATTGTTTGATTTTCCAAAGATATTCATAAAATGGGCAATTAAATGCATAATTAAGTCCAAGCACATAGTGGGGAGCTAAACATAGTGAAATTGTCAAGAGTGACAATTTTCGACACTACAATATGTATGTATGTATGTATGTAGTTAAAATAAGCACCAAGGAGGAAGTGAAAAGTGGGAAATAAATTAGTAAATTCTATAAGTATGCTCTATAATTAAGTTAGAATATTAGTCCAAATGAGAATTTTTCTCATAAAAGAAAATGCCAAGAAACAATATTCATATGTATATTGTTGTCCAAGTAAATATATGCAACAAGTTAGATATCTTAATTAAAGGGAGAGAGGGGGTGAGGCCCTTGGATCAATAGGCTAAAGCATCCTATTGCAGGAAAGAAGTCATGAGGTCCAATCTCCCCACATCCCTATGGTACCGAAGGGCATGTCGTGCAAGCATCATTGGTCACGTGAATTTTTGTATCAGGGGCACTGTAGTTTATTGAGGTACTACCCACTTCTTGTAGTCTAAAAAAATTAAAGGGAGAGAGGTTAGTGTTGGTGTGAGGGGACATAGAAACTTGAAACCTTAGATATCTAAGACACCTATGATGAAATATGAATTTAGAAATGGACCACAATTCTAGGAATTGAAATTTAAGGTTTTAAAGCATGACCCACCATTGGAGCTTAATGAATATCAAAATTACACAATCTCACAAACCCTAAAATGATTAAATACAAGTGAAAAGTATATCATTTTAATACTAGAAATTTCTAAATCTAATTAATGTAGTAACGAAAAAAGTATCCCTTTTCCTTACTTAATTTGGAATAATTGATATTGAATTAGCCTAGTGCCTTGGTTTAATGTTGTAATGTGTTGTACACATTCACATTAATCTAGGCCCCTTTTTAACAAAATGTATTTAATTTGTACCTTATTTATGGTGTTGTAAAGTGTTGTAGTACACTTCCACACTTAACTAGGGTTGCATTAATTAATTGTGGTTAATTGAGCTTAATTAGCCCCTTTAATTCAAATTTAAGCCTTATTAATGACACCTTCTGAAGGATTTATCCCGACACTCAATAATCAAATTGCATAACATTAAATATGGTAAAATCAAGGTCCTAGAAAGTGGTGCTTGGACCCATTTTCCTTTAGTGGAAAATGGGTCCTCTCCACATACGACCCCCCTTTCTATGCATATTTGAGGTGGGTTTCTGATGTTCTTTCTACCCCCCAAAGCAAGGTCCTAAAACCTTGTGCTAGAACCCATTCGCCTTTAGTTCCAAATGGGTCCTCCTTGAGTGGGACACCCATTTTTGAATTTAATTTTTCCAGGATTCTAATGATTTTTAATTCTAGATCTAGTGTCAACTTGAATTATTTGAATTGCAAGGTTAATCTCTAAATTTAGCACAAATATGGGGTTAATTCACATAGTTTCTCCTACCAATTTTGATTATTCATCCATTATAGAAAATTAGTTTACAAGAGCATTACAAGAGCATTTGAAAGGCATTCAAGGGCAGACTAGTGAAGTTTTATTGTAGTAATTCAAGGTCATTTCATCATGTCAAAGGTATAATGCATTCATGCATATTGTTGAGCTAAGATAGTTGACGTAGCATTGAAGATCTACTTGCAGCATTGCCTTACATCTTATTCAAGATCAAGATCTTCATTCTTCATGGCCACTTCATGTTAGTTTGTATATTTACACTCGAAGATGACTTCCAAGGTATCAACATTCCATTGTTTCATGTTCATGCTTCAATTTGATTATTTCATCATTTGGTTTAATTGCCTAAAAGCCGTTTGACTGAGGCAAACCCATTTTCACTAACAATCGACAAGTTTTTCTTCTTTTGAATGTGTGTTTGCAAATTTTCAAGTTGAATATCAAGTGAAGAACAAGTTTGAAGCAAAATTGTCAAAGTTGTCAAGTTATGAAGCTATCATTCATAGTGCAAGAACACGGAAAGAAGGCTATAGTATTTTCTATAGGTTTTCGAGAGCTGAAAACCAAGGATCTGAGAGTGGAAGAATCAAGGAACATAACCTAGATCTCAGTTTCAAAAATCCTAATAGGGACCTATTCGCCATTAAAGGTGAATAAGTCATTTGTGCCCTAAAAACAACCTCCTTGTAGCAAGGTACACATCATTTTGGGCTCTTCAAACTCCCCTCATAATTTCTATAACAGTTAGGATTAGTTTCTAATTGTTATTTAGGTATTTTGGCCCTCATAATTGCATGTTTTATAGTGGAAAGTAAGGGTTCATCAGCTTGTTGACTCATTTTGATGCAAACCTCTATTTTTGTATGAAACATTAATGGTGAACTCGGCCTATTGAATATTGCAATTTTTTTATTTTGAAGTTTTTCATTGCATCCTAGGTTAGATATTGCATTCATTTGCATTTAACTTACATTGAATTAGATCTCATTTAGGGTTTCTGCATCTCATTTAGGGTCTAGAATTGCATTGTTTTGCATTCTCTAAATATGAAAAAATACAAAAACAAATCAGTCACTTTGCATATCATTTAAATCTCATAAATTTTCATTTGAAATTTAAAATAACAGTGCATTTCAAATTAATTCTTTGCATTCATCATTTTATTGCATTTTCACATTGTATTTCTAGAAAACCTAAAATTGAAAGTTACTATCTTAGACCTGGAACTGAAATACATTGCAAAAACCTTGAAAATCATTCAAAAACAATTTAAAAACCTTAATCAAGGACCCATTTTCCTTTACTAAAGAATGATTCCCTAATCAGGCTTGACCTGAACCTTTCTAGCATCTAAAAAGAATTAAGAATCACTTAGGAATCAATAGAAACATCTCAAAAATACTTAACCAGGACCCATTTTCCATTACTGGTGAATGAGTACCTATTAGATCCTAATCTACATTTTTTGGAAATTGAAATCATAGTTTTAGGCTTTTGTTTGCTACTGTTACTTTCCTGTTTTAGTTTTCTAGTTTTTTGTTTCATAAAATTCATTGCATCTAGCTTGATTTGCTTCATTTCAGTGCATTGTCAAAAATCAAAATTGCATTTACAACATTTCATTTTCAGTTTATTGCATTGTGTAGTCAGTAAATTGCATTGTTTAGAATCTAAAAATTACATTTCATTCTAGGTCATTGCATTGCCCCTTTCCATTTAGGGTTTTCACACTAGGTTTGTAAAACTTGTATGAGCTTTACAACTTTGTGTCATATTAGCAATACTATTGTAAGATGTAGTTCAAGGCTCATGTCATCCTATGATATCTCACTCATTGTGGATCTTGGATTATCTAACTCTCTCTCTAATAGTGTTGATAATCAACCCCCTCTGGCTCATAGTTTGCATACTTCATTTCTCATAACTTCACCTCCTACAACCAATGTGCATGATGTTATAGAAAAACTAGATGAACAACTAGAAAACTTACAAGATAATATCCTTAGTAAAAGCATAAACATTAGCATGGTCCCTATTATACAAAATCTAAGGAAAGTGCTTAAAAATTGAAATGAAACACAAATTGTCTCTAGTCTTAGTTGCTTCTTTCATGAGTATTTGAACAAACAAGACAATAATAATATACATGCCATGGTAAACCTTATTGAAGCTAGTGAAATGAAGAAATATGTGATGAAGGTTGACACAGATGATGAAAACATACAAAATATCAACGAAGAACAACTGATTGAAATGATAGCATTTATCAATGCTAGACCTCATAAGGGCTCAATTAAAAAGCCTCTTAACATTGCTTTCTCACAAAACGACATACTGAAACATGTACTTGATGGTTCTCTTTACATAGCTAGTCGAATCAATGATAAGCCCACTAATGGGATATTGATTGATCCTGTATGTGGAGAGAATGTGATCACTAAAGAAATTATATTTGTGCATGAACTATATCAAGATACATATATGATAAACCAAAAGCATGGATCAAGATGCAGAATGGTTTTGCTTATCCTATGATGGGCTCAATAGATCTCCCTTTAAAATTCAGACGGAAAACATTAATTGTCTCATTCACCATCATTCCACAATTGAACCAATTTCATGTGAAGCTAGGCTATCCATGGCTTCGCTCCATGAATGTCATACCTTCAATTGTGCATAAATGTCTAAAGTTTCCATTTGGAATTGATATCTTTACTATGCATTATAGTGGATTTAATCCTACGTTGGCCCAAGGGAATTTTTCATTAGATTTATTTTGGCCCGAGCCTATGGAACCTATCAAACCTCATGAGGACTTCTTTTTCAATCATATCAAAAGTTCAAAGAAAATAAAATAGTAGAATTATCCCTTCGAAACATGCACGCCAACCTATAACTAAACTATCTATCCTTGACAAAGCAATGATTGAACCAAAAAACCTTTTGAACATCCAAGAACAACCTATAGAAAGTCCTCCCACCATTTCCTCCAAGAGAGCACAAGATAACACAAATAATCCTATTGTCCCTCCAAGAATTAAACAAGTTTACAAAGTTAAAGAAAAAGAAGTTGAACAACCTCATATTGTTTCTTTAATTCCTCCCAAGGAAAAGAAGGAACTTGCAATTGACAAACCCACTCTTACACAAACACAAATTTACAATAGATGGAAATGAAATCAAAATTCTAGAGAGCGTAGGCATAGACAACGTGCTATTGCTCATAGGTTA